>JAOPHQ010005535.1:0-51582 GCA_030340625.1 Merluccius polli | reverse complement strand
CTCTTGGTTGAAAAGGCTTTTTATAGCGCAACAATATTGTTGTTATCTCATTTAATGTTATCTAATTTTAATGAGTACAACAACTTGCTGGGCTTTCTCCTTGCCCACTCCAAATGTCAAGATGACATTGACTATACCATATAGTCCATACACTTTCTTTCTTTGCTAAACCTAGAAACAGCAACTGATTGTTTTTTTCTTTCCACTGCACCCTTTGGGTTTAACTGACAAAGACCAGGGAAAACACAAGATGTAATGTATTTGTGCATTCATAAAGCATATTGATCTCCAAGGCCTTATTCACCTACCTTAACATGGCTATTGAACTATTGAATTGAAGTTGTGTTTTGAATGCTCTGTTTAAGAGTTAAAAGTTGACAAGGTGGCATTGGTCACATGCATCCTGCCCAACCATACACAGCTGTGTGTAGTCCAGCTGTGGCTCCCAGTGGTTTCACTGGGTGGTGGGTAGGCATCGCTGGAATGCCGAAGGCCTCGCCGTCTGGTTACTGGGGTGAAAGTTTGAAACACAACACTGCGTTGGGAATTATCATTCATTCTCTCCGTTTGTGGCTGTGAAGTAGGGTGTTGATGGGGACCAAATCATAACAATGACTTTGACAAGGTTCACAGAGTGGTCACTCGATACCGTATCAGCGCAGTTGTGAATTCCAGATTTTAGTGCGGAAGTATTTCCTGTAGTTTAGGAAATTAGATTTAAATAGTTGGAATCCGATTGTTGGATTGAGATTGTCATGGTTTTATGTAACTCATTTGGTTTACTATTGGGCGAGAGTTAATGCATTCGCTTTCATTGTCTTATTGCTTGTCATGAAAGTAAGATATCGATACCTAATCACACTGTTTAATGTTCAAGTTAATTATTACAGGAAGATGTACCCCAAAACAGATCACTATTGTGTGGTTTGAAAATAAGGGAAAAGCTACTTTTACATACACCCATACTTAATATATAATATTACGTTAAACAAATAACTAAAAGGTTGTTTGTTTGTTTAGAGGGATTGTGTAAAATTGCTCTATTATCATGGTAATGTATATCCCATATTGTTGCGTATTTCTTGTTCATGAAAATGTTGTGAAAGCAAAATACAAAATTTATCTTTCTTAAAACCATATAGGCTTGACAATCTGGTTCTAAGCATTCCTTCCTCCCAAAATGTGAGGTATTTTGGTGATAGAAGGGGGATGGTTAGTAATTTCACCCATAGTGTGGTCACACTAAATATTATATTGGGTTCCCACCGAAAAAAAGGATAGCATATTAATCAAACTTAAATACAATATAGTCCGGACATTTCTCTCAAATAAACAGTTTTTGGAAAGCCTTGGATCCAATCTCAATCATAACATATTTTGTGTTCTCCCTGTCAAGGTCAGAATTTATAAGCTTATAACGCAGACCAAATTTAACCAAATCCAGAGCCACTCCTGACACGGATTTGGTCAGGAGCAGACAGCAAATCATACTTGGTAATGTAATGCTGTCTAAGACGCATCATTGGGCTTAGCATCCCAAATTAACTTTTTTTGTATCATTGGTTATATTAGATTGATTAACTGGGCTGAATTAAACTGACTAAAGCACCAAAGTCATTGCCAAAGGCATTTAAAGGCTGTCATCGGTGTAGCTTCATGATCTGACTCTCATTGATGATCGGCCAAGGGTCCCTCCCCACACTGCTTATTATATCAGTGGAGAAGGTTTCTTCATATTTTTGCCTGGAAATATTTCCAGCAGCAACTTGGTCAGCATTTAGGACTCATGTGTGAATAGCCGTTATATCCGTCAAGTGACATTGAGTGATTTCAGCTGTCCATAAACACAGATTGAGACCAATGTTCAATTCAAAATGGAAGTGCCTGTCTGGAAGTGCTATTAATATTGAATATCTTCTCAAATACAGCTATCATAAAAGTGCCCATTTCTTTTGGTTCCAAAGGTGTTTAGAAAAGAATAGCACAAATTTGAAAATGAATGGAGGTAATTGTTGTGCCAAGCACAATACACTAAGAAATGGAGATCCTCTGCAAAGGCTCAAAAATGTTAAGATGGCCGAAGTTCTCCAAGACACTGGATATTCCATGCATGGTTTTGTTAGGGTCATGGTGTGTATTTAACATTGAGTGGCTACATTGGAGTGGTTTTATGATTTGTTTCTCTCTCTCTCTGTCTGTCTCTCCAGCTGCCTCAGAGGGAAGGGTAAACGGTGGAGAGGATTTCTTCCAGAAGGTGAGTGTGTAGCCTAGCCTGTACTTGGATCTTGTGTTTAAGTATTCTCTGTGGTTCATGTTCAAGCTCAGAACTGCAGGCAAAACAAACCGATGTCGGTTCTTGAACTAGTCCGAATGGCAGTTGGAACATTGGCTGAGGAAAACATTGGCTCAAAATTTATAGTGGTGTAAAATTTACCATCACAGGCAACTAATCCTATTATGCAGTAGACACAATTCCCACTTTGATAGACCACGGTCATTCAGAAGCTGATGGAATGGATGGAGAACCAGCGTGTGAGTGTAAAAATGGAGCGTGTGAGTGTAAAAATCAGCATGTCGATCAAATCTGTTAATTAAAAAAACATCAGCGTTATAGAGCTTGATTGGCTAGGATTCAGTGTATACCGCCATATGTTACAGTCCTAAAAACCTTTACATGGATTCATACTTTTGACATGCGCACCAATGAGGACCAACCTTATGTAAAAAGTCTGTTTTTGGCGATTACAGATTCTATGCGACCACAACCTTATTTCGATCCAATAATGTTCTCTGGAAAAAAAAGTGGGATTTGGTCTTGATCAGCCAGGAGCTGTCTTAATATTGCTGACGGGTTTCTCGAATACTTTAGTACTACATGTTTTATCTGTTTAGTGTCAACTAATCAAGTCCACATGTCCCATCAAAATGTCCTTAATCATGCCTAATAACGGATGAATACGCAGGAATGGAATCACAGATGTAGAGAGTTTAGTTGAAGGAGTGGAATACGTGTAACAGCATCATTTAACTAATTAGTAATTGGTCCATTCTGCCACATCGGTTTAAGCTATACATACTAACTTGTAGATGTAATTGCAGGTCATTCAGTGCATGTGTGCATTTGGTGATCATTACTGGCTTCTGTGAATAATCCAACTCCCTGAGCACTCTTGTGGCACCTGGTATAAGCTGTAATGAGCTAGATAATTGAGTTTGGCTTAGTGTGTCAAATTCCTTTTTTCCTCTGTGTCCTGATTTAGTGGCCAGGATGCTAATTTACAAGCCAATGAAGGAGGAATCCTGTCCCATCCAAAAAAATAAGAAGAAAGAAATCGGGCGTCGTTTACTGTTTATGGAATCTAAACATGATCTTGAGATGCGTTTTGTCCACACCTCTTGCTTGGATTTAGGAAAACACTCATGTTTAGTATTTTTATAGTCTGTGGGTATCCAGTTCGCTCAACGAGGCAAATCCAACAAGTGCGGGAATTGGACGTTTTTAACGTTTTTTTGGTTAATCTGCAGCCTTGGATGCTTTGCAGGCCTTTGAAAAGGATGGCGGTTATTAGAGCATAAATGGCCAATAATTGTACATTAGCATGCAGGTGTTTATGTTGGCTGGGTCATTAGGGCTAGCCAACGAGCAGCCCTGAAGTCATGATTGTAAATTAGATTTTCCATTTGGATAACTATGCTTTTCTTTGGATCGCGTGATCACCACAGCGTGCCAAATTAATATCAGGAAAATAAGCAGAAATGGTGCAAAACAGAAACGATCAGATATCGCGACCTGGAAGGATCTAGTTACTAGTATCATAGGAACATGTAGGACCTGTTTGGGAGTGTCTTGTGGTCAAGAGCAATGGAAATTACCGTTCGACTTCGGCACTTTAGACCCACACACGCACTAGATTGCGGCACGCTACAAATTTGTATTGCTGGGAGATGTGTAAATAATAAATAATGTAAAAGGGGTAAATGGTTGACATTAAAAACAAGTAATTAACTCTCAGCCTCCAGTTTCTGAAAGGGCATTTATTGTGGTTTTCCGATGACTAGATCGTTGACCTGTTGCACTATGTTGGCGCTAGGGGAACCTTGAATATATTAGATGCGTAATGGAGGTTGATAAATGCCCTATTATTTTTCAGTTTCTCTCACACACACGCTCACACACACGCACACACGCTCTTTCTCTCTCTATAAAACGAGAGCAAGAAATTCCCAGTAACAATAGGAAACAATACAGAGAGGGTGTTCTACTACATCATCCTCTCTCAGGCCCAGTCATCCATCACCCCTCCTTACTCACCGTCTACTCGACTTCCCTTTTGAGTCAAGCGGGAGCATAAAGCCCGCCGGAGACCAGCCTTGTTTTTAACGTTGCTTAAATTCAGTGGGAGAAGATGTGGAGCTGCAGACCAAATGAGATCACAGATCAGAAACTGGGAGGGCTGGGGTCACAGGAGACTAACAAACCAAGTGTGGTTTCGAAGTCCCCCTGTCCATAGGGAAAGTTAGAGACACCCACACATACGTGTGTGCGCACACACATGCGCACACTTTCTCAGTACAGTACAGGTCCCGTTCCCATCTCTGAGTTTCAGCGTCTGTTATTCGCTTTTTCCTCCTCCCCCTCCTTCTCCTCTTCTCCTCCATGCTCCCGGTGTCTTTGCAATCCACACCTCCTCTGTTGCTTTTTTTTTGTTCTCTCCTCGCCTGTGTTCTCAGTCTGTTGAACTGCTGATGTACCGTTGCAATTCCCCTGCTAGGATGAGGGGATTTCTCTCCGTGCCAAGTTCCTGACAGCTTAACAGATGAAACACCACTGACCCAATGAGCAGCTTTTGTAGGGTCTCAAACTTTGTTTTTTAGTTTTTGTTTTTGGCCCTGGCAACTGTGGAAATGTTGGCAAAGCATGGCACAGACCTATGAATCGTCTTGGAGTGCTATGGAGAAAGGGAGCAGTTGGAAGGAGAAGAGACGAGATGTTGTTGTGATATTGGAGATGGTTGTGACCACAGACGAGCTTAAGTCCAAAGATATGGTTTAGTCCTGGGCCCAGTGGATCCCACACTCCACCCTCTTCTTCTTCTTCTTCTTCTTCTTCTTCTTCTTCTTCTTCTTCTTCTTCTTCTTCTTCTTCTTATGGTTCTCGGAATAACAGCTAATGTCTAGTGCCACTTTTTGCATTCAAATGTAATTCAGGCAGGCATTATTTTCGGACGCATACATAAGAGTGTCTTTCTGTACTTCTCTGGAGTTATCTAAGGACAAAGTTTAGTGGGATTTATGGAAGGTGCCATTTTGATGACAGAAGTTTTACTTTACTTTTATTTTCGTTTCAATGCACTCCCATCAGTAGGATGGGTGTTCTTCGGGATGACCGTGCGTTTAGTTTGATAGTCTGGAGTCTGGTGACCCAGTGGCTGCACTTGGTCTACAGTCTGGCCTCACAGTTGTATCAGTCAAACTCCCCATTCACCCCTCTCCCCCCTTCCTAACTCTCTCTCTCTTCCATAAACAAACACACACACACACACACACACACACACCAGTCCAGCTGTAACAACAGCTTCAGCAGCACAGAGCAAAAAGCCATGTCCTACTCCTGCCACGGCGATTGTCGTCACGCCACGTATGTGCGCGCACACACACACACACACACACACACACACACACACACACACACACGTGTGCACATCACATGTTCCAGCGTGGGCGCGTATGTCAAGTACATGTGCTGCTTCCCTGCTGCGTTGGCCAGATGACTTCCTGTTTGTCTTAGGGGGGGGGGGTTATCGGACGCGCACGCGCGCCGGAGTCATTATGGCCAAAACCCGCGATCTGGTCCCAAGGTCTGGACGTGAAAACCGATCGCAGCCATACGACCACGACATTGGCACTGTTGTTTTTTTTCCAAAGAGGCGTGGCGTCGCTGAGACGAAAGGGCGGAACGTTAGAACGTATAGTTAACCTAATTTGCGCAAAATATCTCAAAGCCATTTCAGAGGTATTTGCGCCACCCCCCCTTTCCCCCTTCATAAAAATAAACGCCGTCCGCCCGTTTTAAAATGGTGTGTGGTCTGTCAAGGATCACTCCCATCTGCACGCCGTTGCCAAAAACAGCATCACTGGACAGGAAGTGAGCTCCCCTCGAAACAAAACCCTACAGAGAAGAAGTCAAGGTGGCAGCGGGAACCCAAGACCGTTTCTGGCTCTGGAGTATAATTGCGTTTACCTGTGTCAATATGTGGATGTCGCTTGAATCATCCTTCTGCGTCCGGCACTTTTAACGGGGGTGTGCTGTGCCTAACTGTGTTTCCATGTGACTGTTTCTGATTCTTAATATGCATTTTAGTTCATGTGTGTGTGTGTGTGTGTGTGGGTGTGTGTGCACCATTTGCACCATTTGATTTTTCTATTATATTCATTCAACATCTGTATTTCCAGAGAACAGCCCCGACATATAGTATTCCTCAAATCAGTTTGCTCCAGTACTTTTCTTGGCAGGGGTTTCCAGGAGTTTTACGATTGTGACAAAGTGCAGGTCCCTGTGCTATTGACCCGTGAGACCCATGAGTCTAAAAGAAAAGGGACAGAGGTGAAGAAGTCAATTAAAGGCATTGCTCAACATCTGAACTGAATGTTCCAGAAATGTGTTTTTGAGCCATGCCGCCAATGGTATGTCCAGCTGGGACCGAGTCCAGTTTGATGCAAAGAGCCTCGTATTGCGCTGGTACACACGCGTACAGCTCAAAGAATGCAGGAGAGAAAGAGAGGGTGGAAGACAAAGTGTATTTTACTGTAAGCTAACAATAGCACCACTTGAAAAATGTGGGGTTTGGACCTACGATCTTGTGCCTGGTTTTTGGTTTGCTTTCTATATTTAGGACGGATTAGGTTCTAGCGTAGCACAAGCCCAGCCGTAGTCCACTTGGAGACGGATGGAGACACGCCATGTCGGTAGGACCGCGGCTCGACAGTTTTTTGGGTTCACACGAGTGTTCACATCTCGCCCAAACTAACGGAGGTAAAACATTAAAAAGTACCACGTAGGTTGACGCCCTCCAAATCTGACATCATCAATCTGTATTATCAGCCTGTCATCCCTGTATACACCAATAGTTGATATTTGCAAACGTGTTATGTAGAAAATTAATTTACTCCTGAAAAAAAGTTTTTTTCAGGAGTTTGTAAGATTATATCTGATTATATTATATTCTCTGACTGTCTCAGTCTTTCTTTATTGTTTTTCTTCTTTCTTTCTTCTTTCTTCTTTCTGGGACTGCAGTGCAGTAGCCAAGGGATTTAATGAGAATGGCAGCTTTGTGTGATCTAGCTTTGCTATTACAGCAACATCATGCTTTTCCTTCAGCCCAGGGGCTTAAGGAGCTCAGGCAATGCAGCAAGTGCAAAAACATCTTCAACAATAATATTTCAATAATAGGGGTTGCGTATTTATTTTGAATTTGACAGCAAATTGTTAGAGATGCAAGATTAATGACGGGATTTCGGAATGATTCAGAAAATGCTCGCCTCGAATGAGACGCTGTTTTCTATTTTTGCACGCACTATTTCTTTTGTTTCATTAATTTATTCATGAAATCAACCAACCATCATTCATTCAACCATCCGTTTCTTTAATCACAATGTTATTTATCTGTTCGTCTCACGCTATCTCGGCACCTAATTCTGTCAATCGGGTCGCGTAATGTTTAAATGATGTGGGCTTTCATTCCCCTGCTTGTAGTAGCTCTCACTCAACCATCACACTCGCTGGAAATGAATGGGAGACGCGTATGGAAACAAGCGCTCTGTTGTCCATAGTTACTTTTTTTTCCTTTTTTTTTAAACTGGAAGTGGATAAGCTGTCAAACTTGGTTTTCAAAGATGCGAAACAGTGCAGCCAACCGCTTGAAGAATGTATGGAGGGAATGAAGGCGTTTCCCTCCGTGGATCAGGCGCCGCTAATGCTGCTGTAGTATTATCAATATTGAGGTTTTTTGTTTTTTAAGACGGTGTTGTTTATCGTAATGGAGTAATTACGGGTCAGGAGGGGACATTTTTAATTTTCCCTTTTTTTCTCTCCACCGTATTCTTCTAGGTTTGCAAAATTTCACATTTCCAGAATGTAGATATGTTTGATTTCACTTCCTGTCTTTGTGTTTTTCCCGCCCCTTGAAATTTCCCTGATTAGTTTCACCTTCTCCGTAGTTCACCTGCACCTCGTTCCCTCGTCAGCCACTCCCTTTATATTATATTTGTTTGGATTTTGTACCTGCCAGTCTACCTGGACCTGTACGTCTCTTTATTAAATTCCCTACAAGATCATCCTGCCTCTCCTTCTCCGTCTCTGCATTTGGGTCCTTCTCCTGTGTTCCTGGTTACCGACGTGACACAACACGCCAAATGGCATTCAGAGCATATTTTGCTTATAGCCATAAGGATATTTTATTGTCTTCACACAATTATGGTGAGTAAAATTAGCATGGTGTCGCTTTGCCATGTGCACCTTTTCCTATGAGTTGTTATTAATATGCTCACATTACACACTGTGCCTCCTGGTGTAACCTAAGCAGTACTTACAGCTCATATAATGGGTCGACACGGTGCTACAGAGCTAACTTACACAGCCACACGGCTGTTACATCCTTCCCCCAACCTCCAAAACATTGACCTGTCCCCCCCCAAAATGCAAAAATAATAAAATATAATGCCAATCACAAAAACGTCGGTGTCACCGCTCACAGGATAAGTGTTGAGGTGAGGCGGTCCATTTCCACCGAGGGTTTGTCTTCAGGCCGGTTGCCAAGGCGATGGATGAGGACAGCAGTTGTTTCCCGCGGGGCGGGTTTAGTTCTGTTGACTTCGAAACAAGTTTGGGGGTCATGTGACCTTTTCATGTTTTCCTCGATTTCGCAGTTTTTTTGTTTTGTATTTGTTTTCCGTTGGCGTTGTTTTGAGGGTGTTTTTTTGGGGACCGCTTCACCGCCGTGCTCGGATGCAAACACATGTCTCTCGTTATGACGAGTAGACCTGTCAAACTGCGTTGGTATGGATTACTTCTGACAACTTTCACGTGTTGTAAAGCCAAGTGCACTCAGTGTTTTTTTTTTTTTTTTTTGCGGGGGGGGAGTGAGGGAGTTCAGCAAAGATTAAACAGTGTCTGGAGTGATTATATAAGCATATATCAGAAGGCATAGTTAGGACTTGGATAGATGTTTTATTTTCATTTTTTTTATGTTTCACGTCTTGATGTAGCCCATAGCCTATGGCAGACTTTTTCCCCTTTCGTATCGTACGTTATATATTATTCTTCCCGTTGGACGTGCGAGGTGTATGTATAATGGCTGACAGCTGTGACCTTGTGTCAGTGCTGTATTGCAAAGTCTCTGTGGCAGTAAGGAGTTAGCATATCCCAATAGGAGCAATAAAGCATTGTCCACACCAAGACCCAGGCCATGCCAAAGCCACACTTGAGGCACTCGAAATACAGGAAAAACACCAGCCTGCTAAATCAAAGAGATTCTTACAATCCTATGCGATACTCCGTGACCAAAATAATTCTCTGTTACACTATATTTATAGTCAAATTATATATTTACACACTGTAACACAATATTTGTTTTGTACTGTGACCGGTCACCGGTGCTTAAAGGAAATGATGCGTACGCAGCGGTTTGAAACAAGTGATCCGGCCAATGACTCTAATCACAGTACATTTATTTCTTACAACTTAGGGGAGTTGTTATTACCTGTGTTCATAATTGTCACCCGTCTACTTCCAGGTCATGGATGAAACCAAAACACAGATCGCATGGCCGTCCAAGCTGAAGATCGGAGCCAAGTCCAAAAAAGGTACCCGTCTTTTCTCGGGGTTTTTTAACCTTCTTTACTCTGTTCTTACGAATCACCGCTCCCTCACATGGCTCCAACAGATAATGGAAAAATGAAAAAATACAGGCAGTAATAAAAGTGAACATGTTACATGAAACGTATTTATGTTTAACATTCATTCATTGAGGTCTATATAATGGCAATGCAGAGGATTACAGCAACATGAGGTCTTTGCTGAGGTTGCAGCCACGCATGTGTGTGTGTGTTGTGTGTGTGCTTTTTATTTACTATTCTCAACACTAACAAGATAAACGTGGTCCCGTTTGTCAAGTCTGTTTTGTTTTTTCTTGTGTTTGAGACGTTGATCTAAGTGCATCTATTGCCATATATCAACATACTGTGTTCATTTTGCAAATGAACTGTTATACTGTTTAATATTAGCATATGCGTTTGAATGGCATAACTGTAGACTCAATCAACAGCTGGAGGAAACTGATGGACTCCACAGACATTCACACGCAGACCAATATCTCGGTTTTTGTTTTTGAAATGATTGCTCGGTGCCAGACACAGAAACTCCTGCATTGATAACAGACATTTTAAGAAAACTGGTCGAGTCCTCGTTTCCACTCAACATGTCACGGTCTGCCTCTGTTCCCCGCCTTTCTGTTTTCTTATGGACATTTTCAGGACTTTGTTTCCCGTTTTATTTTGGTAGTTCACCCCTCGTATCATGTTTTGATTTCTTTGTGTTTTTCCCGCCCCTTGAGATTTCCCCGATTAGTTTCACCTTCTCCGTAGTTCACCTGCACCTCGTTCCCTCGCCAGCCACTCCCTTTATATACTGGTTCACATGTTTTGTCCTTTGTCGGTTTCGTCCCAGTTACTAGTTGGTTTCTGTGCTCCCTGTGTTTTGGTACCTTGTTTGGATTTGTACCTGCCAGTCTACCTGGACCTGTAAGTCTCTCTATTAAATTCCCTACAAGATCATCCTTCTCCATCTTCACATTTGGGTCCTTCTCCTGTGTTCCTGGTTACCGACGTGACACAACACGCCAAATGGCATTCAGAGCATGTTTTGCTTATAGCCAATACATGTTCATATAAAGTGTAGAATATGTAGGATAAGTAAGATGAAACATGGGAGGAAGTGTGATTTGAAATCGACGATTTGGTGCTAAATTTACTAAGCCATACTAACCAGCTGTGTTGGCCAGATGGTGTGTGTGTGTGTGTGTGTGTGTGTGTCAGAGGAAATGCATTTTAAAGGCTGACATGTTAAGCTCGTGGAGACAAGTTGCATTTTCTCAGCCGTAGAGGAAGTTACAAAACTCGGTTTGGACGTAAAACAAACCATTAAACTCAACAACACTTTGCGTTTTTTTGGGGGGGGGTTGAATAGGTGAATCCTTTTTCGTTTCACGGCGTCTTGAAGTCACATGACCCCCGAAACCGAAACATCCACGTCGTCCATGCCCTCCCATGCGTCCGGTTTTAATATCCGGCGCGTAGGCATGAGCAACATCGTTTGGGAAAAGATGTGTGTGTGGAGATGGGTCGCCTTTCACAAGAACGGGAGAACAAAAAAATGCTCTTGTTTGCTCTGCCCCGTTGCGAGACAGTTTAATGATTAAGAGTGTGTGTTGTTTTTACGCGGAGGAATGTTCGAGTGTCGGCCGAGAAACGAGGCGAAGGCATCTTCAAAAAAAAAAAAAAAAAAGGTCACGCTACCATTCGTCTTTCCAGAATCTTAATTGATCATCTAAAAATGACAGCATGCATTCCTTCATAGCTTCGTTCATATTTGTAACATAGCTCTGGAGAGTGGGAGGGTAGTGGTGTGTGTGTGTGTGTGTGTGTGTGTGTGTGGGCTAAGTGAGGGAGTTGCTGGAGTTGTTGCATTTTGTAATGGCGGAGCTGTTCCACAACTCTGTTGGTAATAAAAAATGATCACATCTATTTAAAGTTTCCCCGGCGGGGGGGGAGGGAGGGAGAGAGAGGGAGGGGGTGAGGGGAAGGCGTGGGAGTATGTGGGGGGGGGGGGGATTGGAGGTGGTGCAGGTACAGCGTTTGCCCCTCGCTGCGCGTGTCTTCCAGCCACATGTGGGATCCGGCGGCATTACATAACTTCCCCTCTGTCCATATGCGCGGAAAAAGAAACACGAATAAATAAATAACGTCGACAAGCTTACATCAGACCCTTCAGTGACGCTCCTTCCTCTGTAGGGGCGGATTGGTCCCGCCCTTTCCCATCCTCCCCTACTACGCATGCGATTGGCTCATTCACAAAACCTGCAGCTTCCTTTTGGGGAGTGATTTTTGCATGCGTGTGTGTGTGCGTGTGTGTATGTGTGAGAGAGAGACTATTTGAAATTCTTACTTATGATTGCTTGGCTCTCAACCACTCGCTGTTGTGCAAATCGAGAGCAGGAAAAGGGGGAATATTTGCCAGTCACTTGCAGTTATCAGAGGAACAAATGAGTGTTGCATTCTTACACTTGTCCGAGAATGAATAACATGTGGACTCGTACATGTGTTTCTTTCTTAGCAACATGTGGGGGGGGGGGCGGAGTGGGATGAGATTCTGGGGGCGTCAGGCGAATCAACGTTGACGTTTACAGGAGAACGAGAAAGACATCTGGGACAATTACCAGATCCCGGTATCCACGGCGATCCACATTCCACGATTGTGCGATCATCACGAATACGCGCCCTGACACCGGCCCGCGCATTGTTTCGCCTGTTAAAAAACAAAGAGTCAGCACAGGTTACCATGTCACCTTAAGGTTATTTTAACCCACCCACCCCCCCCCCCCCCACACACCTTTTCAGGAGAATAGTTTCCCTGGGGTGCTGGGAGGTGTGTGTTGTGTGTGTGTGTGTGTGTGTGCATGGAAACTTTGGACTCTGCACTATGCAGGCCCCATGTTGCATCCAGACGGCATTTCTAATTACTTTATTTTCTTAAACCAAGGTCACCTGAAGCTGGTTACTGGTACCACCTGCACGAGAGATAAGGCAAGGTGTTACTCGCCTGAGGGAGAGTCGCTATCGTAGCATTATCGTTGACAGGCAAGCTGTGTGTGTGTGTGTGTGTGTGTGTGTGTGTGTGTGTGTGTGTGTGTGTGTGTGTGTGTGTGTGTGTGTGTGTGTGTGTGTGTGTGTGTGTGTGTGTGTGTGTGTGCGCGCGCGCGCGTGTGCTGCACTGGCAATCCAGATATGATAAACTATGATTTAGTGTTGCCTTAGAGTCGTGGTTTAACTCATTTGAAACCCAAAATGGTAATCATACTGATGTAATTTGGGGGGAAAAAAACCTGGAAAAGAAGACGGAGTCACTCAAATACTTGATTGGTCTAATAAGTATGTCGATTTCTTTAATGCGTTGGAATTTCCCTTTTCTTTCATTCGTATGACTTCCTCCTTTGTTTCTCTCGCAAAGTGCATTCCTGCGAATGTTTTGAAGAGACTTCCAGCGCCAAAACAACACCATTCCAGGCTTTCGTTTGTGTGATATTTTCCAAAGTCAGAAACGCCTGTTTTGGCTGCGCCAGAACAGACGCCAAGGTCACGAGGTTCCTTCTCCGTTAAACGAAACTAGCAAATGCGTGCGGCGGTGACGGGAGAGCGCTCTCACACTCTGCAGCTGCGCCGCCGTCTACCTGTTATTGTTTGTTTTCATAGGTGTTTTAGCACGGCTGATTGGGAGGGGAAGGTGTTCGGTTTTTATACCGCGATCAATCATCCGATGAGAAGCAACGCTGCTTCAAAAAAGAAAAGGGGAGAGAAAAAAAAAAAATGCGGGGGTGTTTCACATCATGACTGTGCAGCAGTCGTTCGGGGCAGGCTAATGTTTGCCAGATGTGTTTATGCTGCAGGTTACAAAAGGGGCAGTGAAAGGGGGGAAAACCCGCCCTCTAGTGTTGGGAAAAGGGGAACGGCATGGACCAAGGTTTTGGGGAGAAGAACTGGAGAAAAAAAAAATAGGAGAGAGATCCTCTGTACTCCACCGCAACAGCTGTATGTTTGGGGGGGGGAAAAACAGACCCTGACTCCGTGAAGAGTCCCCGACGATTTCTTCCAGGCCTCCTTTTTGTTTTTCCCCCCCTGGTCTCGCACGGCGCCCGGTCCTGGCGTGATGTAACGCAGCATGGATTTTTTTAGGACAGGGTTTTCTTCCCCGAGCGTGTTATTGTTTGGCTTTCTCGCTGTTCGGTCGAAGGGGGGCTGTTGTTGTCCTTCATGTGAGCCACGGGTGTCTCTCAGGGAAATGGCCCGGGCCCCGTATTTTGCCCGTATAACGAGAGCCCCGCGTCGGCCCTTAAGACCCCAGCTTCCCCCCCCCCCTTATGCCTCATAAACGCCGGCTCCCTTAACTTAACACGCGTCCCGAGGAGGAAACCGCATTCCGCGCGCGGCTCCAACTTCCCTCCTTCGGGATCGAATGCGGGACCCTTTCGCTTTTTTTTCACGGGGCCTCAATTGCGGTCTGCTTTTTTTTGTCTTCCTGGTTTGTGTTTGTTTGTTTGTTTGTTGCCGCGTGCCGATGCGATGGCAAAAAAAGAGTACGCTCGCTCATTTAGCTTTCACTTTATTTTCATTTTTTGCCCCCCCCCGATTCAAGCCTCAAAAATGTCATAAAAGAAAACAACAACAACAACAAAGACGTACACAAATAACGAGGACAACGAAAGAGCCCTCTTGGGGCCTTATCCGTTTTTATAGCAAAAGAGCTGAAGTCTGGTTGGGAGGGCTGTGCTGTGGGACGGAGGCGCCCGGGGCTTTTGTGTGTTGGTGGGGAGGAGGGTTCCTGGAAGGGGACTTATCTCACTTCCTGCTCATCCGTATATTGGGGGTGAAAAGCTGTGTGTGTGTGTGTGTGTGTGTGTGTGTGTGTGTGTGTGTGCGTGCACGTATGCATGGGTGTCTGCGTCCGTCTCCACAAGCACCGTGTGTGTGTGTGCGTGCACATATGTATGCATGGGTGTCTGCGTCTGTCTCTACAAGCACCCTGTGTGTGTGTGTGTGTGTGTGTGTGTGTGTGTGTGTGTGTGTGTGTGTGTGTGCGTGCACGTATGCATGGGTGTCTGCGTCCGTCTCCACAAGCACCGTGTGTGTGTGTGTGTGTGTGTGTGTGTGTGCGGGCGTGCACATATGCATGGGTGTCTGCGTCTGTCTCTACAAGCACCCTGTGTGTGTGTGTGTGTGCGTGCGCGCGTGCACATATGCATGGGTGTCTGCGTCTGTCTCTACAAGCACCCTGTGTGTGTGTGTGTGTGTGTGTGTGTGTGTGTGTGTGTGTGTGTGTGCGCGTGCACGTATGCATGGGTGTCTGCGTCCGTCTCCACAAGCACCGTGTGTGTGTGTGTGTGTGTGTGTGTGTGCGCGGGGCGTGCACATATGTATGCATGGGTGTCTGCGTCTGTCTCTACAAGCACCGTGTGTGTGTGTGTGTGTGTGTGGGCAGACGTGCACATATGCATGGGTGTCTGCGTCTGTCTCTACAAGCACCGTGTGTGTGTGTGTGTGTGTGTGTGTGTGTGTGTGTGCGGGCGCATATGCATGGGTGTCTGCGTCTGTCTCTACAAGCACCCTGTGTGTGTGTGTGTGTGTGTGTGTGCGTGCGTGCGTGCACATATGCATGGGTGTCTGCGTCTGTCTCTACAAGCACCGTGTGTGTGTGTGTGTGTGTGTGTGTCTCTCTGTTTATATATATGTGTGTGTGTGTGTGTGTTTCCCCGGGGGTCTGGTGTGCAGGGCCAGCTGTACGATTAGCCAACGCTCCGCAGACACCAGCGCTCACCTCGGGACGCTCTAGGTATGGGCTGTTTGGTTGTGTTAGCAGCCGGGGTTTTTAAGTGGCCACAGGAGGGGTGTCTCTGAAAGTGCAGTCACATGATGTGACCCAAGAATGTGAATTTATTTATTTATTTCCTACATTTATTGACTATATACTTTTTCATTAGTAGGTCTGTTAGGCCTTAAGGATTATTGTAATGCTTATGTTTCTCAGAAAATATATTTTTTTTGTACACTTGTATAATACATACTAGACTGTGTGTTCTGGAGAGGGAGCATTCAGTGGGCTTATGAAGATATAGTCCATCTGCCGTGGACTATATCTGTCCATCAGGGTTTTTCACTGAGAATGCATGAAGGCTTGCTTGGTGGCTTGTGTGTGTTTTTTTTTTTTTTTTAGCAGAAGGTGTATGCAATTATCTCTTTTTCGGGTAACATTTGTATTTTTTTTTTTCTTCCCCGTTGCGTTTGTCGACTGACAAAACTAAACTTGAGTCCCGTTGGTTTCTCTCTCGGCAGACTGGAATAACAGTTGGCAGATCTCAGAGCAGTAATTACTGTCGCGGAGCCGAGGGTGATGCTCTGCAATTTGTTGACGAACGCAGACTGCCTCTGTCATGTTTGGCTAAATAAGTTTAACTCCTGTCAGACGTTTTGACATTCTGCCTCTAGATGATGACTCTGCCCGGCTTAAGGCTTTTAATAGTTTCACATGAATCAACCCGGCTCCTGAAATGTGTGTGTGTGTGTGTGTGTGTGTTAGTTTTTAAATGCCTCTTCTCTCTCCCCCCCCCCCCACCCCCCCCCCCCCCCCCCCCCCTGCAGATCCTCACATCAAGGTGTGTGGAAAGCGGGAGAACGTGAGGGAAGCCAAAGACAGAATCATGTCTGTTCTGGACACCAAGGTACGCATATCTCCATACGGTATCTCAATACACCACCCCTTTCTCCGCCGCCTCTCCTCCTACCGCAGAGCGACTGGACGACTTGAGCATTCCCTCTTGTCATCTCGCTCTCTTTTTTTTAATGGTACTCTCCCACGCCGTCCTTGTTGTTATCGCTCTGCCGTTCATTGAATTGAGTTCCCGTTTGTTTCTAGCAGTTGGCTCGAGTCAAGTCTCCTGTACGTTTAAGAGGGTGCATATTCTGTTTCCATGGCAACGGCATCACACACGTACAACACACACACACACACACACACACACACACACACGCGATCTTTGACACTTTCATCACACACACACACGCAAGTAAGTACACAACCTATAATTGAGGTTTGCGTTGCCTTTTTCCTATGAATGTGCCACGAAAGGAAATTCTTTTGCCAAACAAATTGATGCTGCGATAAATGCTTGATGAAATTTGGTCTCCTAATTGTCTTTGAAAGCGTCTGATGCACATCTGCTTCTGTTTTCTAAACTATTATGCCATCTAACCAAGTGGTGCTGAGGTTTCATAGTATGGTTATGACTCTTGGAATCCATACTGACCAGCAGGGGGGGTGGGGGGGGGGTGGTGGCGGTGGTGGCGTTACTTATGACCCATTTCATGAAGTTTCCATCTGTATGGAGGAGGAGGAGAGAGCAAGCATTTGTTGTGTGTTCGTTTCCATTAAAAGGGCACAATTACTGAGTTTATGTATTTCTTCTTTTTTTAACTATACCAAAAATGAGCAACACGCAGACCGGACATTGATGTTGATTGCTATTTACAGATTTACTATCCTAGAGCTCATTCTAAAAAGTTTGGTCTGATCAGGGGCCAGGCTGATGCATCTCAAGCACGCCATTATTTTCTTCTTCGTCTTCTTCATCTTCTTCGCACACGGTCATTATGAAAAGAGAGGGACAGCCACTGCCCTGCAAAATTCATACAGATAATTATACAAAATAATGATTAAATACTTTGACATTTTAATAGTCCTTCTACTTTGCTTACAATCACATACGTTTGTCATCACTTGCAATACTTGATTGTCAATGAAAGCAGTGAGACAATTTAACTGTCAGGACTTACTTGGCTGATGGACGGTGCTGATCGTAAAATAACACTTACACAGTGTAGCTTCAACAAAAGCGATAACGGCAAAGTTAAATGTTTACGCTTCATAATCTTTATTTGACTTTTACCACCCCCTCTCTCCCTCCCTCCCACCTCTGTCTGTCTGTCTCCCTGCCTGTCTCTCTCCCTCCCCGCCTGTCTCCTTCCCCGGCTCCCTCCTCCCCGCCGCACCCACAGAGCAACAGGGTCACTCTGAAGATGGACGTGTCCCACACGGAGCACTCCCACGTCATCGGGAAGGGCGGGAACAACATCAAGAAGGTGATGGAGGAGACGGGCTGCCACATCCACTTCCCAGACTCCAACAGGAACAACCAGGCGGAGAAGAGCAACCAGGTGGGCTTCGAACGGTTCTCGCTGTGCACTTCACAACCGACATTACCCACATGATGGTGTCCTTATTGTGTTATTGTAGGGCGTCCAATACAATATTGCATTGAAAATCGTTTTTGTTTTTTAGGTATACAATGGGTCACCATCAAATTCCTCAAATAAAATACTTGCTTACTTTTGCCACACTTTTTAGTACATTGAAAAAAAAAGATTAAATGTCCTGTAAAACGTTAATTTGTCAAGGAGATTACTACATGCTAATTCAAAGGTCAAAATTCCCCCACCCCCGCCCATCCCTAACCCTCGCTCACTGTATTACAGAGTGAAGAAGTGGTGCACCCACCTGCTGCATGTGTTTGTGTTGAGCCGAGTGGAACATAATAACGTAGCGCAACTGTTGCCGCCAGACTCTTGCTCTATGAGGGAGATGAACTTGGTCATTCGCTGGATGAGGCATCAAAGACATTTAAAGGCTACGTCTTGAGTGGTTAGCAAATAGTCTTTAATAGCTTGCAAACTAGTTGGAGTAGACTTCGAAAAGGAACTTGTTATTTTCCAAATATTTATTTAACCTCTAGGAGGACAGCTTCGCTCCTCTCTCTCTCCGATCTCCACCTTTGGTCCCTTCCACTTTGTTAAGCAGCTGTTGTAATAGGTTTGAACTGATGTAATTGACTCTCCTGATTGGCTAATTGCCGTTCAGCTTGTATATATTTGAACTTGACTGGCTATGGAGGTGGTGCAAACCCTCTGTAATTACCGTTAAAACAATAACATTGTTTCTGCAAGGTTTTACAGGGCAGCATTCTGCCAGGTAGTGGACCAAGCGAGCACACAGTAATTCCAGTTGCACTTACTTCATGGAAGTTCAGGGCAGGGATACTATTACTTTTTATTATGACTTCTATTTTTTAGAAAAGCAATAAGTTAATTGGTTAACCACATTACATCAATGCATCATGACCCTCTTCATTGATTCCTTTCACAGTTCAAAGTGCAGAAACAGAACGGAAACGTTTGAGCTTTAAACAAATTGAATGTCACGCTCAAGCAAAATGTCGGTGTCTGTCTGTCTCTCAGGGCTGGCTCGCTGTGTTTTTTAGGTCTATGTGGAAATAATGAGTGGGAACCGCGGTTCTGGCACTGGATCAGATATTGTGATGGTCATGTTATTTATTTGCATTTATTTATAATGCATGCTCATACCAGCTGGTCCCCAAAGAAGGCGGCTTCATTTTTTGCTGAGGCACTGATTAAATCTGGCTTGAGCTGCGGCCTCTGAGCCAATCTGGTTTACTCCTTCCTAGTGAGGGGCTGCCGATTGTAAAGAGAAGCAGATGGAAAGGGAGCTTAAAGAGCGAAATAAAAACAATATTTGCTGTTCTACTGGCAATAAAATGTGAACAACCGTTATTCTTTCACTTCTGTGGCAAGGACTTGAGCTGAAGCCCTTATCTTGGTCGGATAAGGGAATTGCGTTACAATTTTATGTGGTTCTTAATGAATCAAAAAGTGAAAGACATGGGTAAAGGCCATTTATTATAACATAATTGAGACCAGATTGGGTTATATTTTATAATGTAATATTTGTTTTGCTGGCTTTTAACCGTCCCACTGTTCGAAAGCTTTGGAAACATTGAGCCGATACGTGCCGCACACAATGCTCTGAGACGTTTATATTATTCATTCATTAATTCATTGTCATGTTTGGGCAGCTTCTTACTGATGCCTGTGGTTTCTCAATGGGAACAGGTGTCCATCGCCGGCCAGCCAGGAGGAGTGGAGGCAGCTCGGGCCAAAATACGAGTGAGTTGGAAATCTTCTGTGTATCCCTCATTTGTCTCTCAGTGGCTATTCCAGTCCAGTCTCCGCCTGAAACACACAAAAAAAAGCACATCTGTCTCTGATTTCTCTTAAACCGTTTCCCTTTTCCGTGATATTGGTGAGCGTGTCGGACTGTCAGCTGGTAGCAATCTGGACATTGAGTTTGTGCGGCAAAGGGCAACGCAGAGGAAGCTGTTCGTATCCGCGCGGCGCTGCCAAAGGATCGACCTGGCAGGAGGTTCAACCTGGTCTGCTGACTCCTAGCATAGCTCCTAGCTACCCCCGTCCCCGACACGCACGCACGCACACACACACACACACACACACACACACACACACAACCCACTGGTCTTCAGCCCAACATAACGAAATCTCTTTCCTGTTGTGTCTTTAGGATGATTGTTCCCCCAAGCTCTCATTTTAAACTCCAGAACTACGCCTTACGGCTTTCGTCTTTTGTCTTGAGCCCCGCCCCCCCCCCCCACCCCCCCTTTTTTCTAATATTATTTTAATATTATCCATAAATCCAATCCCCGGTCTCCACTACAGAGCCGGCGCTATTCCCGGGCGTGTTCTTGGGACTCGTTCCAGGCCGCAAGCCCCGCTCCCCGCTCCCCGCTCCCCCACTCCCGTTCTTCATCTCCTCTTCGACGCGGAGAACAATGGTCAATGTGGAGCGCGAGCCCCAAGCTCGGTCCCGCCATTTTTCAGCCCCCCCCTCCCTGTCCTCCTCCTGTAAACGCTTCATTTTTTACCCTGACTGGAAGCCCCCCCCCCCCCCCGCCCCCTGCTTCTCTCACCGCCGTGGCCCTCGGCATCCCAACGGTGTGGGCGGAGGGCCCCCTTTTTATTTTTTATTCCCCCCGTTTTGTGCGAATGTTTACAGAGCAGAACCGCTTCGAAACCTCAAAGAGAGAGAGAGAGAGAGAGAGAGAGAGAGAGAGAAAAAAAGAAAGAGAAAAAGCTCTCCCTGATAGCTGCGACACAGGATTTAATCCAAACTAATAAAAGAGGAACGAGGAACAGGGAGTGCGGTGGAGGGGAAACATGATGTGAACGTCGTAGGCCCTTTTTTTGTGGCACCTGCGCGCCGTTCGCATATCGCCCGGCCCTAACGGCTATTTTCACAAGCGGAGAAACTGCTGGCCCTGCGTTCGTCCACTTCCTTGCTGAGAGAGGGCGATGGATGGGTGGGTGGACGGGTGGGTGGATGGGTGGGTGGGTGGGTGGGTGGGGAGGAAACTAAAAGTAGTGAAGTAGGGGGCTTCAGGAGGTAAGCGGCTCCAAGCCTCAGTCAGCCGACGACTGAGGTGGATCAAAGCACAGGATCACTCTCCGTCAACCTGGCTTCTCTCTCTTTCTTTACACACACACACACACACACACACACACACACACACACACACACACAAACACAAACACAGACAGACACACCCACGCACGCACGCACACAAACGCACACACACACTACAGCTGCTTGAGCCCAGTCATTTACTGGACTCTGATGTTTTTCTTCGCCAGGCCATTTAACGCTCCATTGCCTAAAAGCGCCGTTATGCTTAAATCTTTTTAACTGGGAACGTTTTTTATTTTGCACAAGTGTTTTTGCTTCATACTTTGTCGACTGACACCTGCTGACCGTTCTTTGCGAAGAGCGTCTTCGCATATCTGCTCGATTCACATTCACTTGGCTGGACTCATGTACCACATCGGGAAATCACCTTTAAAAAAAATAATAAAAACCTCATCTAGCAGCAGTCGGTGCAATGCAGGCCCCCACACCAGCCATACACCTATGCCTCAAAATCCGCTAATATTGTACATCTGTGCGACCTGAACTGTGTGCACTCTCCGGGGCAGTAAATGTGCCACCTCCATTACACCAACGGTGCATTCATCCGAAACGCTTACTCGGCCCAAACTCACCGGTCGCCAGTCTGTGTTTCTTGGGGGGAAGCCTAACTCAGGTGGCTGGGTTTTGGAGGAACATGTGCCTGAATGTATATCTAATACCGGCGCTCTTGGCCCCAGTGGGCCGGTGTTGCTCGGCAGCTTGTCCTCGCGTGTTCTGGTCGCCATATGCTTCCCGGTAATCGAACCGAATGCGCGTTGTCAAACTGACGTACAACAGGAATGCAACGGAACAAGGTTCACAGACGAGTGAACCGAGCGAGTCCTATATTTAGATAGAATAAACGGTGGAGTCATCCTAACACCGACGCTTGAAAGCCTTAAAAAACAAACAAACAAAGGGTTGCGCTATAACTACGCACAAATGATGCAACAAATTAGTTTCCCCTGTTGTGTCACAAAGATCACTGGGTTTAATGTGAGAGGAGATGAAAGTCACAAACTGAGGAGAATTACGGTTAGAGAATTGGTGCATGAAGAAACGATGTGAAGAAACAATATCCAAACCTCATCCTGCAGTTAAATGTTTGTTAGTCCCTCTGCATATTTTGGAAATATCTCTCACCACTGTCATACCAGAACAAATGAGCTAGCACTGACGATCTGGAGTCAATTTTGCTGTGGAGAGATGATCTGCTTGGAAGTATCATTGTACGTGTATAGTTAAAGGTTCACTACATGAAAACGTTGTGATGTATATGGCACAGAGTGTGTGGCGGCGTGTCCTGGGCGGGCCCCACACTACATCCCCCCATAGAGCCCTGTAAGTCAGAGGTGGTTGGTTTTTGGCTTATCCGCGTGCCCCAGTACAGATGTCAGCAAATCTCCCTGTAAGGTTAAGTCTATAGGTATCCTTTGAGGATGGCCCGCCTCTATAAGGGAAGACCGGAGCCCAGCCCCTTTCCTGTGGTTGGTTAGTTGTTGAGCTGTGATGCTTGTTGTGATTGGTCAGTTGTTGTTGAGTTCTGGTGGCCTGTGATTGGTCCGTTGTTGAGTTCTGATGGCCTGTGATTGGTCCGTTGTTGAGATCTGATGGCCTGTGATTGGTCCGTTGTTGAGATCTGATGGCCTGTGATTGGTCAGATGTTGAGATCTGGTGGCCTGTGATTGGTCAGATGTTGAGATCTGGTGGCCTGTGATTGGTCAATTGTTGAGATCTGGTGGCCTGTGATTGGTCAATTGTTGAGTTCTGATGCCTGTGATTGGTCCGTTGTTGTTGAGCTGTGATGCCTGTGATTGGTCCGTTGTTGTTGAGCTGTGATGCTTGTGATTGGTCATTTGTTGTTGAGCTCTGATGGTGGTCATGTTTAGATGCTCTACCACATGAGGATTGTGGTAGACCCTCACAGCCATTTTTTCTTCCTCTGTTGTTTTGCCATCGTTTCTCTTGGCTATCCCAGCAGGAACTAAAGTTTGAACCTGATATGAAAGCATTTTCAACCCTAGCTAAACTCCATTCTTCATTCAGAGCTTTAAATACGGACTGTTCGCTTGTCCTCCCCGCATTATCCTCAACGCTGACCTACATTTCTGGAGTCCTCAGAGTGCGAAGGCTGAAACGTGATATAAATGTAAGGCCAAGCACATATGGGACTGATCAGAGAAGCATTTCTTTGGTCGGAGCAATTCATGCTGCCTGCCCTTCACTGGCAGCCAAAACCATTGTGGCCCTTTGCCCGAGTCAGTGTTTGGATAATGTGTGTGTGTGTGTGCACGCGCGCGTCTCCTCTGATTTTACATGGCTGACTTATCTCTCATGTGTACATTTGTATAGCCTTCTCACAAACATCCATTGTGTATAAGCGAATGCTGTGATGAAAACGAGTTAGTCCATTTGAATAACTGATTTTCTTGGTATGATTTGTCTCACTGTTTTTTTTTAAACAATTTCGGTATGATGTATTGACTCGACTACTGCACTTTATCATAATTAGTGACTATCATAAGTATGACTAAGTATGACGGTTTCTCTAGTGTAAAGCCCATATGGGGATATACCACAAAGTTGGATGCCAGCCTAATTGGTTGTACTGTAATGGAAAGCCGTGCCAGATTACGCCTCTCGGATCCACTGCGATTGGCGTCACCAAAGACGGGAAAGAGGGGGGCGTGTCTATCATTCCACCGGGAATGACCTCACATCGATTGCACCCGATGGGAGTCATTCAAACCGACTGACGGCGCTTACACGCCAACCCCTGCCACTCCCCGTGTTGGAGGGCGACTTGTTATGTTGGTGTGTGCGTGTGTGCGTGTGTGGATACTCGCACGCCTACGCTTTTTCGTCAGCCCCCCCCTCCCTTCTCTGACTCCACGTCTTGACATGTGTTTTTACTCCATGCGCAAGTGGTGTTATTCACGGCCTCTCACAATAGGACACACAGAGGCTACTGTAGTCTGCCCGGTAACAGTACCACACACGCAGCTCTGAGGAACATCAATTTCAGTCACAATGGGGGGGGAGGAGCGGGGGGTGTTATCATGGGCTTTCCGTTACATTATTATATTATTATTATTATTTTGATCACGATAGATACTCTTTCCACAGAGGTTGTCATCATAGGACAAACCCAGGTGTTGCTCATAGCACTAAACATGGGTCTGTGACTTTTATGTACCGGGGCGCAGGTTGTAGATTTATCTTCCCTATTTTAAAGTCTACTACCCTCGCCCTGGCACATAAGTAGCAGACATAGCAGACCCATAATAAGTAGTATAATGAGTGACACCTGTGTGCCATCCTCCTCCCATGATGCCTCTGTGAAATGAAACTCTGTGTTGTGTGTGTGTGTGTGTGTGTGTGTGTGTGTGTGTGTCGTTGTTTTTCTCCCCCCCAGGAGTTGCTCCCGCTGGTGCTCTCCTTCGAGCTGCCGGCCATGGTGCAGCCGGACCCGGGCTCGCCCACCGTGCAGCACATCTCCCAGACCTACAACCTCACCATCTCCTTCAAGCCCCCCACCCGCCTGTACGGGGCGTCCGGCGTGGTGCGCGGCTCCCAGAACAACACCACGGCGGTCAAGGTGAGAGGGTGTGGCCCCGTCGCCGGCACCCTGCAAAGACGCCTATAGGCCCCCTTTTTTTTCGTCGTCCTCGCTTCAACTCGAAATTCAGACGCTCTCCGTCTATATAAAGTTTCGCTGGGGGTTTTTTTTGGGTCAAATTTAGTTTAGAATCCGAACGGTGGCTCCCAAGTGGAAAACTATAGTATGAATCGTATTCATTAACGACAACACATACCGCGTCTGTGAATGATTATAAGGGCTTATGTTCAGATTATGTTCAGGCATTCAGACTTAAAGATGGTTGTCAAGGGAGACCTTGAGTTTAGAGAAATATGGACAAAACCTGTGTGCCTGTGTGTGTGCGTATACATGCGTGCGTATGCGTGTGCGTGTGTGTGTGTGCGTATAGTCTCCTAGCCGCGCCGCCCTTCTCTACACAACTGCGAAACAAACAAAACCAACGATTCGCCCGACTCTCTCACACTGCACGGCCCACCAGCGGTCCTTGAGTACATCACAGCCCCACCCACCGCAGCACGTTTCATTCCTTCTGGCACCAGCGGGGCTGGAGGGTGCCGAGAGACGTGCGGTCGCGCTGACTGCACGACTATTGAGCTCCCTAAAAGGAGAACGGCAGGAGAAAAAATAAATAAATACCCACAATGCTGTGCAGTGCGCTTTACCAAGGCACTGGTCCGTTCTCCCCTCCCTCCCTCCCTCCCTCCCTCCCTCCCTCCCCAAGGAAGAGTGTAGTATAAACAAACTCTCTCTCGCTCTACCTGCGCATGGGCTTGCAGAAGTGCACACGGGCACATGCCGTCGGCGCGGAGAAAAGCACACACGCACACACACACATGCACACACACACACACACACACACACACACACACACACACACACACACACACACACACACACACACACACACGCACACACACACACAGAGTCTGGCCTCTCCTCTGGTTTTGGAGTCGAGGGGCGATTTAACAGCATACCCCGAGAGCCCACTGGCCATGCATTCCTATAACTACAACCCCTTAAACGCTCGCATGCGACTGGCCCAACCCCGCGCCGCACGGCCCCTTTCAAAAATGGACCCTGTGTCGTACGATTGTTTTTTAAACGCATTTGTAATCCCGTTGGGTTCGCCTCTCTGGTTACTGTGTCCGCAGAACGTTTTTGTTGGGGTGTGGGGGGGGGGGGGGGGGGGGGTTTGCTCTGCGTGTCGGTATGTGTGTATGCGAGTGTGTAGTACGTGCGTGAGTTGGCGTAATACGCAGAAGTCGGTTTGCGTTAGGGAGTGTGTGTGAGTGTGTGTAGTGCGTGTGTGTAGTGTGTGTGTGTGTGTGTGTGTCGATCCGCAAAATGCATGATTTTGGTTTGTTGTGTGAGAGCCTGGGGCCCCTGGGTTCACCGACGGTCCAAAGGGTCGTTTAGTAGCAGGAAGAGGGCAGGGGATTAGAGGAATAATATGCATGCCATGTCGTGTGGTGTTGGCATGCTATGGAAAACCTTGAGGCTTGTCAAAACCACGCTGGCCCCGCTGTGTTGACCGTCCAACTCCACACTAGTAGTAGCGGCGGCGGCGGCGGCGGCGGCGGCCATGGGCCTCACGACGCGGTTTTTCTTGCAGAGGCACAGTAGAGGTATACAAGTGAAACGGGACGCCGTTCGCTACGGGCGTACGTAACTCTGTGTATTTTTCGAATTGACGACGACAACGACGACGTCCCCGACGAAGCGGCCGAGCGCAGTCCAGTGTTTTCCTGGACGCGGTCGACTTCTGTTGTTGACCCAAAGCACGTTTAGGTCACATAGCTGTCCTGTTGCTTTCACAGAATCCATCCAAACTATTTTAATTGAGCGGTCAACATGTCTGCGTTGAGTGACAAAATATAATAAATAAACAATACCCGCCCTCATGCCCTCCGTCTACCTTTCCGGTAAAGATGGTGAGAACATTCTTGAAATCTACTTTCTTTTGTGTTTCTGCTTGAATCTTGTTTTCTTGGGCATGTAAATGTGTGCATAATGACGGCGACATACGCTTAGCTGAAAAAAAAATCACCGAAAGCCAACTTTTCAATGAGCTTTGAACCGAAGTCATGAAAAGGTTTTGGATCGTGTATCTTGTCTCTTTTGAGCGACAACAAGTAAGGGATAATGTGAAAGCGAGACGGTCATTATTCTGAAATAAACCCCCGATTGCAAATGGCATCCATAGCGACGGTTATACACAGCAGCGGTCTGCTATACAGAAATAACAGACCGCAATATGCCGTAATTGACCAATCAGTATCGAGTATTCCAAACAAAGCCGTGTAATAACTATCCGTAATGACTTTTGTCTTTCTCTCTTTGTCCCCCCCCCCCCCAGAGGGGCACCGCTCTACTGCTGGAGCACCTGGCCGGCAGCCTGGCGAGCGCCATCTCAGTCAGCACGCACCTGGACATCGCGCCGCAGCACCACCTCTTCATGATGGGCCGCAACGGCAGCAACATCAAGCACATCATCCAGAGGACCGGCGCCCAGATCCACTTCCCCGACCCCAACAGCCCCCAGAAGAAGTCCACGGTCTACATCCAGGGCACCATCGAGTCGGTCTGCCTGGCTCGCCAGTACCTCATGGTAGATACTAGTGTGTGTGTGTGTGTGTGTGTGTGTGTGTGTGTGTGTGTGTGTGTGTGTGTGTCGGTCTGTGGGGGAAATGGAGGAAAGGGTGGCTTTTCTTTATAGGTATCATTTTTGGGTGGATAGCGTTTACACTTAGCGATTAGGGCTCATTGGGTTTTTGTGGCTTTTGGGGGTGGGGGGGGGATGACTGGAACCGGCTCCATCACCAGAAGTAAGTCGAGTGAACCTACACGCTAAAGTTCGCCCGCCACATACGGAGGACCCGAGCCGGCGCGCGGTGGCTTTAATGGGCTCTATTGTTATGCTAACGTCAAACGAGGAATGCGCGATTGATGGCGTGGCCTGTGAGGAGCTAACCGTGGCTTTGGGTGAAGGCGAGGTTAAGGTTTCCGCCTCAAGGTCTCCCTCCATACAGGCCTGCCGACTAAAAACGCCCCCGCGCGGGATCGCCACACAGGGAAGTTACTTACCGTTGTTTCCGAAGCTACGCCCCGGAGTCGGGTATCGCGCGCCCCCCCCCCCCCCCCCCCCCCCCCCCCTCCGACGGATTCGACTGATGCGGCCAATTAGCCGCCGCGGTCTCCCCTTAGGCTCCTCGTATAGATCCCAGCGCGTTTACGTGTGTTTTTCGTCTTTTTTTAGTTGTTTCGAGGGAGACCTCCCATATTGATTTCGGCCTCCTTTTTTTTTTTGTATTGCTTGTGCGGTCATTTCCCCCCCCCCCACCCTCCACCTCCCGCCCCCCCCCCATGACCGCCAAGGCTGCCCCTCCCCCGCCCCCCACTATCTGGAGGACCGAAATTATAATCAAAAGTTGTGGTTTTACAGAGATGTGTAAAAATGAGGACCACTTAATCATCGTTTGGCCTGGGCTTTCTGCTGAGCTGGTGCATTAGGAGCGGCGCGGCTATAAACACGGGTGGCTCGCTCTGTGGCCGTTCGTAATGGCGGGATAAGTAATTCAGTTAGGCCTGTCTTCTCTTTGTCTGCGGTCTTGCATCTTGGCCCAGAAGACCATTTAAACAAATGGCATGGAGTCATTTCAGTAAACAGGACCTTTCTGTTTGGGAGCCGGACACACAAGAAGGCGTTTGGGGGGGCGGGGGCGGAGGGAGGGAGGGAGGGAGGGAGCAAATAAAAAATAAAAAGATTTTTAAAAAAGCATTAAAAAAAAAGGAACGTGATTCATAAGTGAGAAGAACGAGGGGAGAAAATGAAAAAGGCCCCCGAAGAGTGTGGATGAGAGCGTATGAAGCCGAAGGGTGTGTGTGTGGGAAGGCGGGTGGTGACAGTGAGCGGTTGGGGTTGGGGGGTTGGGGGGGGTGGTTGAGGTTCGGGGGAGAGGGTTGGTGGTGGGGGTGAAAGTTGAATGAAAAGTCTGACATGAGGAGAGTAAACATTACTGCCCACACAGCAAACTCTCAGCATACCCTCCCTCCCTCTCCCTCTTTCTCTCCCTCTGTTTCTCTGTCAGCCCGGCTGTAGATTAGAGCCCCAATCTCAAGACCCAGTCAGTACCAGTCTGGCATACTCTGCTAATTACACACACACACAGACACACACATGCACACACACACATACACACGCACACACATGCACAGTCTCAATCGGAGTGCTTTCCGGGAGTCTTCCCAAAATACAGATGTTTGTGGTGCTTGCGGTTGTGATCATACAAAACAGATTGCTCTTGGAGGAATTTCCCAAGCCCCTCTCTTGTTTGTGTGCGTTTGTGTGTGTCTGTGTTTGTGTGTGTGTTTGTGTGTGTTGCTGTGAATCCACATGTAAATCTTTGTCTTTTATGCACACTGTATGGCGGTTGTGAAGGTGTGCAAATAGTGCACTGCAACTGATTCACTACTGATGTGAAGGTGTCCACAATTGGACTACTATATTTTATTTGACGTGTATGTGTGTTGTGTGTGTGTATGTGTGTGTTCCTGTGTGTGTGGCATTTTCGTTGTGTTTTTTTTTCTTTGTTTCTTTGTGGGCTTTTTGTGTGTGTGTGTGTGTGTGTGTCTGTCTCCAGGGCTGCCTGCCCCTGGTCCTGATGTTTGACATTAAGGAGGACATCGAAGTGGAGCCTCAGTGCATCACCGCCCTGATGGAGCAGCTGGATGTTTTCATCAGCATCAAGCCCAAGCCAAAACAGCCCAGCAAGGTAACACACACACATACACACACACACACACGTTCTCTTTTTCCATTTGTTGAGTTTGAAGATGTCTCATTCAGTGGACCTCCATGCTGTAGTCTCATAGATAAGTGTATTAATACAGACAGCTAGTACAGTAGTAATATATTCAGCAGATGAAGAGATCAAGAGACGGATGCATATCTACTGTTTGGTTTTTTTTGTATGCAAATTAAATTAAAGTGGAAGTATGTCGTGTATACGACACTGGACTATTAGACTCGATATTTAAAGTATACCTCGACCCCCTTTCACAACCTTTATGCACCCAGAACTGTAAGATCATGCGCGTGGAGGGACCATGTGATATGGGTTGAGTCATGTTTTCTACCCTTTGATTTGTTTGAACCGTGCTTGTGGTCGAGCTACAGCCCATAATGAATAAGGTGCCCGTGACGGGCCCTCCTCCGTGCCGGGGCCTGTCACTACCAGATCCAGCAGGCACCGGTGCATCCATGCCAGGGAAAACTCTAGCCCTGCCCAGAGCCCCTCCTAAAACCTGTCAACTTACACATTTTAATGAGGTGACAGCAGTAATCCAAGGGACTTTTCAGCAGATTTTTTTCCCTGCCGCTGCTCAGGCTGGTAGGGAGATGGAGAGGGAGAGATACAGAAGGACAAAGTGGAGAGACGGAGAGAGAGATGGATGTGGAGGGAGGGAGGGAGACAGATAACGTGCCTGGGATCCATTTGGGCCAGGGCCCGGCACACTGTCAGGGTGCAAAGAACTGGGTCATGATTTGTGTTCCCGTTCTATTTAAAAAAAAATACATTTCAACTGTGTTTTAGGAAAGGGACGTCGGACAGACATGAGAAACTGCTTATTTTTTGGAGAGTAGGGGTTCTTTCTAAATCATTTTAAGAAGGAAAAAGTTCAAATTTCCACCTCGAGTCTAATCGCTGAGCGGTGCAGTCTGTTCTGCATCGGAACAATAAATGCCTTTCCTTATCATCCCGCCTATATTAACCATGTCTCAACGGTCTGTCCTTTCAACCCCCATCTACCTTCCTTCCAATCACGGCTTTCTCCCTTCTCCCGTGTCCCGCCGGTCCCGCGTCGCAGTCCGTCATCGTCAAGAGCGTGGAGAGGAACGCCGTGAATATGTACGAAGCCCGCAAGTTTCTCCTGGGCCTGGAGAACAGCGGGGTGTCCTCGTGCGGCACGTCCGTGGCCGTGTCCCCCTCCTCCTCCTCGTCCTCCTCCTCCAACAGCAACGGCCCCTCCATCATCTGCCCGGTGGGCCTGGATATCCTGACCTCAGCTGGCCTGGGGCTAAGCACTCTGGGTAATTTCATGTTGTCGTTGTTGTGTTCAATTGAATCTGTGAAAAAAAAAAAAAAAAACCTCGGTCAAGAAGAAGAAAAAAAAATTAAGGACCACTTAAGTGTAATTTCGAGTTCTTGCCGTTACTCGCCATTTCATCACATATTCCCAGAGAAATAGAGAAGCTTTTTTTTTTTCCCATCAAGTGATGCAAAAAAGGCATCGCAAAACTAAATGTAATTCCACGGATGATATTGGAAAGTGAACTTCTTTATTTAAAACCTCGTTCCCACCGTCCCGACGGTATGGGCTTAATGTGTTTAGTCGGGCCAACCGCCGCTTTAAGTGCCGTTTACTGCCATTATGTGAAAAGGCTGTGGAAAGACCTTCAGTGAACCTTGCTGTGTTCTGTAGGTAATTGACCTACACCTTATATGCATGTAAATGGAACCACATAATAAGATGTGTTCAAGGTAATACAGTTAAGGTTTTTCCACATAAATCATTGTCAGTGAATCATGGCACCATCAGTTGTTTTTTTTTTACATTTTTTTAAACGCTTCAGAATGGGAGTTGTCCATAGACCTGCGCTCACTCACGGCGACACGTTGAAGTTCACTTTTTATCCCCGCCCCTTCAAGTACACGTCATTGATCAGCCGACCATCGGAGAATAATAATATCGACATTCATTTCCATTGGCTCCGAACGCACCATGAATCATAGGCTGGAGAGAAGAAAAAAAAACACACCCGATGGGGAATGTGTAGGAGTTTGTTTGTCCGCCAGCCTAACCGCAGCATCAAGGCATGCGGCCAGGCAGGAGTAGACGCGGTGTTGTTCTTAGGGGATTCATATTCGCTGTCAATCACTAACCCGTCGAATGTCCTTCTCGCTTTATCTCGTGTTGTTTTTTTTTGAAAGTTCTTGTTTTTGTTATGCTGTTGCGCGATAATGTTCATGGGAAATCATCGACCACCTATAGCACTGAGGAGGACAACCGGCTCATTGTTTGGTCTCTTTGGGACTGCGACTTTAAGGCCTCTGCTACACGCCCGTCGCTTCGACGCACGCTACTTCGGTTTGAAGAAATGCAAGGCTACCCGCCCCGGCGCTTTCTTGAACAACTCAATACGCAATTTTTGCAGCATGTCACCCGGTGATTGACAGAATGAGGCCAGGCACGCACGCACGCACGCACGCACGCGCACGGGGCGGTCCCGTGATCGGTCAAATAAACGGCGCCAACAGTGTCCCTTAAGAAGCCCGTACGCGAGCCAGTTGGCCGCTTCGGTGTTGAAAGACGTTCGCCGATTGTCTTTCCTCACCTTTCCCCCCCACCCAATGTTGGGGGGGGGGGGGGGGGGGGGTTCACACACGATACTGTATGAAAAACGCCTAACGTTAAATAAATCCCTTGTAGGTACTAACGATAAACAAGCGGTGTTGTCTGTATGTGGGGCACTAGGCTAATGGCCGTCGCTATTTGCTCCCGTCTCGCCAGCCAGGGGGCCGTTGGATGGCTGCGCACAGCCACTTCCTGGACTGTAGTAATTGCTACATGCTTTTCTTACGCCGATTACAGGCTCCTTGTGCCAGGAGAATCCCTTTTCGCCTTATTCTTGGAGCCAAACTAGCCCCTTGTTAAAGCCACAGACATACTTCTTCTTCTCTTTTTTTCATACGCCGCTTGTGTTGAGGCACGGAGCAATGCACAGTCTCCCCACTCAATAGCACGGCCCGAGATCGGCCCGCCAGGAAACCGAATACGTGCCTCCGCATCTGCGGCCTTGCGGATTTAGCAAGAACATAATATAATTCGTCCCCTCGTATTTGTTCTCCGGTTGACGCTAAATCAATGCGATTCAGGCATCCCAGCCTGGAAGGCCGCTTGTTTTTTTTTGTTGTTTTTTTTACTGGAAATGTGTGCTAATGTGTAGTCGGGAGTATTTGGATCATCTCTTATTCTTTTGACCTCGCAGGTCTGCTGGGCCCCGCGGTTACCCACGCCATGAGCTCATCGCCCGCTCCCAACTCGGTCCTCAACGGCTTGAACTCCTCCATGAGCCCCCTGCAGACGCCCAGCACGCCCACCCCCTCCGCCTCCCTGTGGCCCAGCTCCCTCACCAGCACCCAAGGTTCACTCATCTCACTCCGGACGGGGGGGGGGCTTTTAATTTGAAACCTGACGCAGACAAAATGTCTCAACACCCGATAAGCCGATTAGTTCATGGGAGGATAGACTAATCTGGCTCTCTACGGAGAGACACATAAAAATGTGATATTCAAGATGTTGGAGATTAGGAAAGGACATCAAGTCCTCACAAAGTATTTTTTATATATATATATATATATATGAGGCAGTTATGTTCAAGTTTATCTACTTTGGATCAATGTTATCAATGTCGGGTCAATGTTATTTGTATAGCCTTTTAATCACAGTTACAGTCTCAAGGGGCTCTGCAGGCCACATATTTATGAGGAATACTGATGGCTCATCCCCCTCTCTCCCGTCCGCGTCAGGCTTTTCATCTCAGCTGCTGCTGCACCCGGCCGCCCAGGCCACGCTGAGCAGCATCCTGCTGTCTGGCGTGCAGGGCTACACCCAGAACACGCCCTCCCCTCCGCCGGGCCTGGCCCCCATAGACAAGCAGTCCAACGGGGTCCCGGACTGCGCCAAGGGCCCCTGCTCGCTCAACGGCCATGTCAAGGTAGAGAAACTTTTTGTGGTTGCGGCGTTATCAGATCACTCGCTCCCTTTGAGTTATTTTTTAATATACGTTTGCTTGTCATGCCACGGTATTATAATGTCCATTATGCACCCGTTGCACTCCTAACCATCCCTGGAAGGAGGGATCCCCCACTCTGCGTTCCTCCTCAAGGTTTCTTCCTTGATCATTAAGGGAGATTTCTTGCCCTTTGGGGGGGCTAGGGTTAGGGGGTGTCATAACTATATGGCCTGTGAAGTCCTTTGAGACTAATTGTGTGATTAAGGGCTATACAAATAAAATTGACTTGACTTGCCTAATAACTCATCATTTTTTATGTAAATCTGTGTGTAAGTGTGTGTGTGTGTGCATGAACACACGCATCTGTACACACACATTAGAACATAACGTTTATGATTTTTAAAAATCATTCAAAAGTTACACTGTATAATCTAATAATAATAATACATTTTTGAATATAGAGCTTTTCTGGAACACTTTACAATGATATAAAAAAGACTAAACATCAAAATCTAGGTATAATTCATCATCGTGTGTGTGTGTGTGTGTGTGTGTCCAGCATCCCAGCTCCGTCTATGGAAGGATATCCACTGCGTCGCTAGGGGAAACGGTTCTGAGTCCGTCCCAGTGTGATTCGGTCCAGGAGGCCAGTGGACACAACCCGTCAGAACCGCTCTCCAGCAAGTCCAACCCAGATGAAGGTACGCTCCTCAACCAATCCAGTCCAGTTGTCCAGACGTCTGTCCAGGCTTCCATAGGAAATCTGGGCGGGATTAAAAAGGGATTAAAGACGTCATTAACCAACTCTCGAACCAATCGGTTCATAGATTTCCGTGCGTTTGCTGACCAACGATGAACCGACCAATCAGATGCAAGCGTATAGTCTTAAATATTCATACCACTCCATCTTATATACATGCAGCCAGGGCATTTGGCAAATAGGTTCACTGAGATTGCTATTTATACTGTGAAGATGGTTGCAGCGGCTAGTTTTTTTGTTGTAATGAAAGCCACCTGACACAATCTCCATTATCAACTGTTACAGACAGTGAGTAAAGAGAGCGAGTTTAAAACATTCAACGTCATGTTCGACCGATGTGTAATGGAGACTTTCTTTAGGACACGGTGATACGGCAACTAACTATGACAAATATATACACTATTATCCAAAGCGTCTTATGATACCGTGAGTGCATACATTTTTAGGGTGGTCCCAGTGGGAAATATGTCATTTTGTATTTATCACTTATTATTGCAGTACAAATATGGACATTGGTATATTTCTCTGACAGTGTGTTCATGTTATAGTTTGGGTTTGTAGTTAGATTATTTGAAGGAGGCGTGACTAGGTAGATGTCAATCAAACGTGTCACTGACACTCCCACACAGTCCTGATCATAGCGCTGATCAGCAAAACAATAAGGCATTTCACTTTTACATCATGTATGCGTCTTTGATATATTTCGGAGTGGTTGTCAGAGGTTTTAAATGTTGGCCTTTTACACTTTAGTCACACCTTCATATGTGTGTACATTACAGTCTGCTTTTACTGCAGGTCAAATGCAACCGTGTTGATTTAACTTTTTTTGGCAGTATGCCTTTTGACTAAAAGCAGAAACACACCTTTCACCTGGCAGTTTTAAAGCTGTAATATCACTAACACTGAATTTATTATACACCTGACTATGATTCACGCCCACTGAGAAGCCAACGTGGGACCGTTTTACAGCAGTAACCGAGAAGTACATATTCTCTGACATCTTTTTCACCTTGCTTTGCTGTTTCACTGTAAGAGACCTGCAGACGCTGCATACCCCCCACCCCCCCCCCCCGCTCCCCCTCTTCCCAGCTTGAGATTTATGAAGCTCATACCCACTTAGACGAAATAAAAAAACCCCTCCTTGAGTGAATATGTTCATATTTTTCGGCCAGGTGTTTTGGAAAATGCCAGGAGTGAAACTCTTGACTGTTTGTTGGGATGGAGCTAAAAGATGTATTCCCTGCACCGGTGAACCCGCGGTTGAGGGGAAAAAAAGGCCTTCATTTCCTCCTGCTCCTTGCCCACGCGGTTTTCTCCTCCTCCTCCTGCTGCTCCTGCTAAACCTTTGCTCTCACGCGTCTCACTTTCCCCTGCATGTTTTTCCGAGGCGGCTCTCCCCCAGCGCGGCTTGTCCCAGTCAGGTTTCCTCTCCCCTCCCTCTCTCCCTCCCGCCCTCGGACCTCCTCCTGTGTCCCAGAGTAGTGTTTGGACTGGCCCGGCGGTCCGTCTATGTACTATATATGAGAGAGGGAGAGAGAGATCAAATGCCTCGGCCCTCCTTTAATCAAATATCTCGACCGACTGACCGATCATCATATTATTTAGCAGGAACACATTCTACCGTTGAAAGGCACTTCATCATGCACACGTGAAACCATTAAAGGGCCCCTATCACAAGTGGGAGTGTTCACCCAGATGTATGGATAGACCAGCCTACCAGCCTATCCAGTGGACTGTACCAACTGGTAGGCCGTTCTAGCCATCGTACATCTGGGTGAACACTCCCACTTGTGGTGTCACTAGAGGGCAGATTTTGACTTTGATTTTGACTGGCCTGTAATGGCTAATCAACATCACACCTCGTGGTAAAATAGGGGCCCTTGAATACACATGCACACACTCGTACACAGGTGCACATATTCCAATAGAGACGCACGTGCACATCATGTTAAATACAGAAAAGTCCTGACAGATTCAGGTGTAGCAGAGAAACGGATGATTAATTACAATGGTTGAGTTTTTAATTAACCTCTATGCCACCTGGAGACATTTTGAGTGATGTGTCCACCGACTCATACAGGCACTTCTTGAATACAGAGAACCGCTCGTATCGGCCACAGACACAGATAACTCATTGAAAATATTTGGTTGTACAAAAAAAAATGTTAAGGAGCTGTCAATCCAAAATATTTTTTACGGTAAAGTCTGTGTTCCCCGATGACACGGTGGCTAAACGAATCAAATCAATCGAAGGACGGGGTTAAAATGTCATATTTATCGGTATGTTTCCCGCAGGCTCGGACACGTTTGTGGAAGTGGGCATGCCCAGAAGTCCCTCTCACTCGGCTAACGGGAATGAGCTAAAACAGATGCTGGCTTCCTGTAAGACGTCGTCCGGAAAACGTCAAGCTGTGGAGCTTCTGCAGGGGACCAAGAACTCTCACTTACAGTATGTTCACGTTCAGCGGCCTCGCAGCAGCACAACAAGCCTGCGTTTCACCATCTCTGCCAGTATTCAAAACACTTAAACGTTTCCAATCAATGTTCTTCATCTTCACCATTATAAAGATATCGCAGTGCAACATTTAACCACGTTATTAATATCTGTGTTGTGTCTGTGTATATGCTAAATAAATGCATACATGAACATGGCATAGTAATAAATACATTTTACTTGCCAGTAAAATGCTTGACAGTGACAGTGGCAAGTAAGCAAAAAAAAACAACTGTCGGGTCCCAAAGTACCTCATAAGACGACTATGTGAAGATTACAAACGTAACGTCACCTATGAAAACACATTCTCCTCCTACTTTTCTCCTAATTTTAATTCAATATATGTTATCTATATATCTATAACTATGTCTGTCTGTCTGTCTATATCTATAGACATATATCCATAGGTGTCACCTCACCAGTACAAAGTTGGTGCAAAGTTGCTTTTTTCTGATGAAGGACGCCATCACCGACGCTAATGACTGTGTACCCTCGGGACTGTCACACTGTCGCCCCTACAGTTCTGACTGCCTGCTGTCGGACACCGAGTCCAGTTCGTCGGACAGCCCCGTGGCGGACAAGAGGGCGCCGGGCAGCGAGCGGGCGGCCGAGCGAGCGGCGCAGCAGAACGAAAGGGAGAGGATCAGACTGGCCCCCCAGTCCTCCTACGCCAACATGCAGGTGGGGAGGGGACACGCATACACACTCTCCAGAGACACACACACACATACATGTAGTCTGGGAGACAGACAGATGACGTCTGACAGATGCAGTGTCTGTTTATTGGTTGATGACCAAGTCTTTTCGTACCACCATTCGCTTTGTTTAAACCGGGGAAACCTCTTTGCATTGCAATTTCACAACCGTTTTTGAAGAGGTTCAAAATGCTTGTGTAAACGGGGGCCATTGACGCAAAATCCTTCTGTCTTTTTAGGCCTTCGACTATGAACAGAAGAAATTGTTGGCAACCAAAGGTAAGCAGTGATCCTGTTGCGTCAGAAAAGAACAAGACGTTACATTATTACGCTCATCCAATAATGTAATCTCTAAATTTGGGAAATATGGAGCATTTTTTGTGACTTTTTTTTTTGAGGCCTCATGACTTTGTGTGTGTGTGTGCGTGCGCGTGCGTGACCTCAGCCATGTTGAAGAAGCCTGTGGTGACGGAGGTGAGGACGCCCACCAACACGTGGAGCGGTCTGGGCTTCTCCAAGTCCATGCCGGCGGAGACCATCAAGGAGCTTCGCAGGGCCAACCACGTGCCCTACAAGCCCAGCATGAGCACCACCTTCGAGGTACGCCACCGCCACCCGTCCCCCTGGCTTTGTTCCCCTAATGCAGGGGTCCCCAAACTTTTTCCTAGCCTGGTTCCGCCCGCCTCCGTACTTCCGCTCAATTTTCATTTCACTTCAGTACTAAGGTCTGGGAGTGCTGTATGTTAGAACGATTTCTTTTCCCTCAAATGTGCGTTCCAATCAGCGAACAGGAGGCGCGGCCTGAGAACAGTGACGTAGAGGTCGTGCGCGAATTTCAGTTATTGAGCGGAAGTACGGAGGCGGGCGGAGGCTAATGCTAATGCTCACTGCATCTGCCGTTTGTATACTGCGCGCAACGTGGTTTCCGGCGCATGAAATATGTCACGACCAAACGTTAGCGATTGGTTAAGGCAGATCCAGAGTGGCACTGAGCAGAGCCAATAGGTTTTAAACTTCAACAGCACCCGCCTTCAAGTGAGACATCGTTTGTCTCTACAGCACTGCTAGACCTTGAGTATGAATGAAATGAGTACCAAGGTCTAGTTAGGACTAGGCTAACTTTTTCCTGTGAGGGCCACATAACTCTTCCCTTCTCTGATGGGGGCCGGGGTCAGTTTGTAACAGAAAAAGTGTGACGATCGCAGAGGTGCCTAAACGTAAACATTTATTTTTTGCCAGAAAGCCACACATAACCAAATATGAATAACCCTTTCCGGGATCTTCACAGAAAAAGGGAAATAAATAATAACACTAACCCCCCCCTCCCCCCTGTTGGTCGGAGGTCCGGGGGGGTGTTACGATCGCGCGCCCCCCTGTCGACCGTCCTGCCAGAGAGTAATCTCGCCTAGGGCGCTAAATTAGGTAGAGCCGGGCCTGAGTCTAGGGTTCGCGTGGCCAGACTGGAAAAAAAAAATCTAAATTAAAGAAAAACAAAAATCATAATGCGTCTCTGGTATTGTTCAGGGGGCCGGGCCAAATGTGGAGGCGGGCCGTAGTTTGGGGACGCCTGCCCTAATGGAAGATGATCAGAAGTACGGCCTGCGCTTAACGCACATTATCGACGTCGATATAACTAGTGCCTTTAAAGTTGTGCTCGCACAAGCGTCGCTTTTTAAACATTATGCTGCTATTACTGCTGGGGGTTTTTTTGGTATTGCTTTTATTTATCCATTTTGTCTTATGGTACTTTAACTACATCGGTAGAAGCCATGTGAAACGTCATTGTACCCGAGTATAATGACATTTCATGAATTTTCATAATGAAAGACGCAGTTCTTCGCTGGTTTGTGAGTTATAGCAGTGCCCACTTTATGTTATGAATGTGTTTTGATGTACTGCCATTATTCTTGTTGTCCTGTGCACTGCTGCTGTCTTATCCAGGTCCCGCTTATAAGAAAGGTGCTTAAAGTGGAACCGTCAGGGTCAGCTATTCTCCCCTAATGTAAGAGAGTACTGCTTCATACACGTGCTGTAAACGAATCACGGTTTCCGATCAAAAAATGCGGAAAAGATGGACCATTTATATAATTTTTCCGAATCGGATCAATGGAGAACGCAAATCCCGGACCAATGTCGACTTGCCGACTTTTCCGTGATTTTTTTATCCGCGGAAACAGAGTTGATGTTGCAGAACGCAGTGTTTTTTTACAACACGCGTACGAAGCAGTACTCTCATATTAGACATTGGCGTCTTTAATAGAGCTGTTTTTTGTCATTTCCAACCGCTAACAGAAAGGAAATGGCTAAAAATGAATCCACAATATTGCCTTTTTTTTCTGCCACTCGTGCCAGTATCGTAACTTCTCTCCATTGCAGTTGTGTGTGTGTGTGTGTGTGTGTGCGTTTTCGTCCATACTTGCTGCATCATCCACACGTGTCCTCTGACCCCGCAGGGCTCGCCACTATCCTTGTCGCGCTCCAACAGCAGGGAGGGCATCGGTAACGGCAGCGACTCGGACAACTGGCGGGAGAGGAACGGCGGCGTGAACGGTCTCCCCGAGTTCCCCGCTCCGGTCGGCAGCCCTAAGAGGAAGCAGAACAAATCGGGTTTGTTTAACCTGCACTATATCACTTTTCGACTGCAGCTATTTACTCCATTAAGTTAAAAAGTTGTCTCGACTACAAAGTAGTTTTGCGCCCACCCAGGGCATGTAAAATATATTACGATATTATCTGGCTGGAAGACATGCTTGCAGTTGGTTTCCGTAGTAAATAACGTGACGCATCAAAATGATCAGACTACAACTCCAGCCAGTGGAGGTTGCTAATGGAAAACTCACATTGAAAGACACAGAACGGGTCTAATAGCCGCTGTGATCATGAACAAGTGTGTATACTAGACCCAAGCTAGAATGGCGAGAGAGGGATGTGATGCGGAGTGGCCAACACATACAAGTACCACTGTGTAATTCCACCAAACAAACACATGTTTGTAATCTTGGCCTTGACATCGGCCTGGAATGGTCCGTTAAATGGCTTTCAAAATGCCTGCAACTCCTTTCCACTAAGCTGTTTGTCTAATCTAAGTCTCAGTGTGTGCCTGTGCATGGGTAGGGCTTTATTCTTACACTTGCACTGTTTTGGGGTATGCTGCTGACACTGCATCTGGTTACCATTTCAACATTTTTGCTCTTGCTTAGCCTTTAATATCACGGACTGTTTATTATTAATACGTGAACGATTTGAATTATGTTATGTCTATGTCCTCAAGAGTACGATATTGTGTCTTGATATTCTCCCAATTGCAAATGAATTACTGTTTGCGTTCCACTTCAGTTCGAGCAGCCATGTCCAATATCCTATGTGGCGAAACCAAATCTGGACATTTCACAGCTTAGCAAAAACCAAAGACTGCCACTTAACTGCCACAGACATAACTTCTCAAACTACCTTCTGGAATTGAGGTTAAACGAGGGCAGTGCCCGTTCGAAACACGCCTTTTCAGAACGGGCCGCGATCGGCCAGCTATTTGGGATTTGGGCGTTTTCCAGGAAAAAATCGTCGCTGATGCTCGAAATGTTTACGTTTAGCAGAACAAAACGGCAAACTTACAAGACTTTGCTACAAATGCAACGTCTCCGGTCTCTCCGGTCCCTCTTTCTTCATCCGTTCCTGAATGTGTGCTGTAGCGAGCGACGGAGAGTGAGCTGTACCCAGCATGCCGTTCTGCGGTGTAACCGTTAATGGGGGTCCCTTCACGATACACTACACAGTGTGGCGGTAGTAACGCACTACGAATAAATACGTCCCGTAAATCTCAAGAGCTCCCACGCAACACTGCACTTCCTTTGGATCCTCAGCAGTACGCCCGCCAAGTGTGAATGCGATGGGGAAAAACCGAAGGACGGACATACAGACTCCTCCATTTAGAGTTAGATGATTGTCAATGTGTTTTTTTGTGTTATTTATGTAACTTTTCTTATGTTTTTAACGTACGTACAACTGGCTCCAGGACGCCGACCTGCAGGTGGACTGCAGACATTTGGGGTTTTGATCCCAGAACCTTTCAGCTCTGTCCCCCAGTATTTACGGGCGATGCTCTGTGTGTGTGTGTGTGTTTGTGTGTGTGTGTGTGTGTGTGTGTGTGTGTTCCCAGCTGCCGAGCATTACCTCAGCAGTAGCAACTACATGGACTGCATCTCGTCTGTGACCGGCAGCAACGGCTGCAGCCTGGGCTCCTCCCTGAAGGGGTCCGACCTGCCCGAGCTGTTCAGCAAGCTGGGCCTGGGGAAGTACACCGACGTCTTCCAGCAGCAGGAGGTCCAGTACAACATGCACACACACACACACACGTGCGCACACACACACACACACACACACAGAAAAACATGTTATATTGCCAACACCCTGGAGTGCCATGGCATCGTGTTACTAAGCAACTGGAGATTTGAATGGAAAGAGTGAAAAGTACAGAATAAAAAGAAATATATATATGTGTGTGTGTAAAAATATAATCTATAATCTATAACGAATGTAAAAGGATCGAAGGAAACTAATTTAATGCAGAAGGCAGGTATTACAGCTTTAAGAAACTGAGGTTCTGTACGTCTGCAGTTATAAGCTGCAGACCCAATAAAGTTATTTTCATGCTGTAGTAGTTATTTCCAACGTGCAGATTAGCTAATGTGGAGAAAGTATGCAAGCAAATCTCTCTTTTTTTTTAAGACTTGGAATTACAGTTGGACTCGCTTGTGTAATGCGACGTGCGCGCACAGACCAATAAACTGGCTTGGGCATGACGTAACTAACGGTAAGGTAATGCTGGAGTGAATGTTAAGGACAATCCCAACGTGGAGAGCGTCCAGCCTCGACCGACTCAAACGTTGATGAATTAATTCCTTGGCACACTCGCTCCTCTGTAGTCGGATGAAATGTTATAATTGAATTTACGCAGCGGCTCATCACGCCTGTGAGCAGGAGGGTTTTCCCACCTCATCGGTCTCGAGGCCCAAGGCTCGACATTCTTGCCCATCCACACTAGCGCTGGCGTTTGGCTTAGATTGAGCGTAATTTCGAACTTCGATTTCGCGACGTACTTTCCCTGAACATGAATAAAACGGGGGAGCACTCAACACAATTGCCTTAATACTGTGACCTTCAGTCATGTTGATAGCCTACTGTAGGTGATGTAGTCACGGTAACCGGTGGTAATGAAGGTGTCTCCTGACAGATTGACCTCCAGACGTTCCTGACTCTGACCGACCAGGACCTGAAGGAGCTGGGCATCACCACCTTCGGTGCGCGCAGGAAGATGCTCCTCGCCATCTCAGGTACCTGATGAGCGTCGATATGCCGTTCTTCACTAGGGGACACTTTACAATAAGGGGACATTAGTTACCATTAGTTAATGCAGTAATAATCAATAACTTAACAGTGAATCGACAGTTAACTAATGTGTCTAGTGATCATTTACTAATGGTGTTCATGTTAACTGAGGTATTTATTTCTACATTATTTAATAGTTTATAAAGATGCAAGATGCTCCCCTTGCACACGAAGACACACACACACACACACACACAGCAGAATTGAAGATCCAAAGAAGGAGAAATGAAAACTTACTAAAATACATATTCAATAACATGCTGAGTACCATTTTCTGGAAGAGGAAACACTTGGGACACACTAGTTACCAGTGTTGGGCAAGTTACTTCAAATATGTAATTCATTACTTATTACTTATTACTGTCATTTCAAAGTAATTTGTTACATTACAATATTACTGTCTTTGAATTGTAAGGCATTACACTACTTTTGCATTACTTTTACATTACTTTCATCAAAATAACTGGAAATATGGATTTGGCGTTCTCAATAGATCTTATTGCATTCAATGCAGCTCATTGAGACATCCAGTAGGAGGTGATGTGGTGCAGCAGCGGAGTTGGACTCTACATTCGGGAGTCCCGAATGCAGAGTCCAACTCCGCTGCTGCAGTCATCTTGTCCTCGATCGATAGTTCTCTAGTAGAAGTCTAACAGGAAGTAAACATTTGCGCGGATTTTTTTCTCCTCTGCTAATCTCGCGGTGTTTGTATAAAAACAACACACCACTTAATTTCGGGTTTAAAATGCATTGTAACGTGCGTTACTGAGATTTGTACCGAGTAAAATATTACCAATTATATTTTTGTAATGCCTTACATTACCACGTTACAGCAAAAAGTAATGCGTTACAGTAATGCATTACTTTTGTAACTCGTTACTCCCAACACTGCTGGTTACCTCACTGAACTGCAGCAGCTCACTTGTGTGACGCTGTCCATACAGACAGCGTCATCAACAGAGCATTTCACTGTCTATTTTGGCAAAAACCTCACATCTAGGAAGCACGTCTAACCCTAACCCTAATATATAATAAAAAATATTATATTATAATTATAAATGAAATGTATAAATGAATACCGCAGTTACACCATTAGTAAATGATTACTCGACGCGTTAATTAACTGTGAGTTTGTGATTATTACTGCATTAACTAATGTGAATGAACCCTTATTGTTGTAAAGTGTTACCATTTGCGATCATATTCATTTCCTTTTGGGATTATTAATGGGTAAATAAATAGGTAATCCCGGCCTCAACTCTCTCATGCTCTTTCTCTCCCTCAATATTTTTATGGCTCTCACACACACACACACACACACACACACCATTTTGTCTGGAACAACTCAGACAAAATTGGCTCATGTGGTGATTTTTTTTTTTGTATTATTGTCCGTTTCGCAGTCAACCCTAACCCAAAGTTCACGCGAGAGCCGTCTGCGGAAACTAACCCAAACAGCCGCGCGGTGACGGCGGCCCTACCGCCAGGCGAGCGCATAACACAAAAAAAAAACCACGATAACACAAAAAACAATCATCCTGAAAACATCCAAGGGAACAGGCAGCAGTTATTTCTCACCATCTTGAGCGGATAAATAGTGAAGACGCATTCTTCGGCCATGAGCTCACGGACTCCATGTTCTCCAGCTGCCCCCCCCCCCCCTTCAGTCTGAACTGAACGGGATGGATGACCACACATTGGGCTCAGTACGGTTTTTTTTTTGTACTTAACACAAAAAAAAAACATAAACAAAAATAAAAGGATCACAAAAGATTTGATATATCTATTATATATATATACTCATCAGACAAATATTGGACTGTCGGGTCAACCTTAATCTCAGTTGCTGGCTGGCTTTAAAGGGGCTTGGAACAGGGCTTTAACAGTGTTGAGTGTGAACCGCTTTTCTCTCTCTCTCTCTCTGTCTCCCTTTCTCCCTCTCTCTCCGTTTTTCTCTCTCTCTCTCCCTCTCTCTCTCCCTCTCTCCCCCTCCCTCCCTCCCTCTCATTACAAAGGGGTTTGGAGTCCCAGGTGCGACCATGTTGTTACTTACTGGCGGGTAAAGCTGAGAGCCATGTGGTCTGCGACACGCAGACTGGCGCTGTCTGTCCGCCGGTAGCACCGGGACCATTTAGCCGCTATATGAACTTTGATGAAGTTTGTTTTATTCAAATTATACGCGTTTCAAAAAGGAAAGGAATGGTGTTTGGGTTTGGACGCGAGCCGCCCCGTCGCCGTGCATTGCTCCGTTACCTTTGATTACCGTATATCCGGTCGTTTTTCTCTTTGTATTATATTCAATGGTAACATTCAGCCGACTGAAAGTCACTCCCCCTCCCTCCCCCCCCCCTCCCCCCCAACTTATTTTATTTAGGTAATGGAGATTCATACATTTGCTGTGCAAGGATCTCGTCTACAAAAAAAATATAGGGGGTAAGAGGGGGGGGGGGGGGGGGGGGTGGAAAACAGTGCAGTGACTGAATGAATGAATAATTTTGAATATTTTTTGTTTTGTTTTGCTGCGCAGAACTGAACAAGAACCGCAGGAAGCTATTCGAGCCCCCCATCCGGTCCTCGTTCCTGGAGGGCGGCGCCAGCGGACGCCTGTCTCGCCAGTTCCACGCCAGCGAGATGGCCAGCGTCAGCGGGCGGTGGTAACGCAGAGGGCCGCCTGACGCGTCGCGCCACGCCGCGTCCAACCAAACACACCGCGACAAAGCCCGTCCACGATGGAGGGAGCGCTAGCCTGGCGGTGGCCGTCCCCGCTCTCTTCCTCCTCCTCCTCCTCCTCCTCCTCCTCTCTCCACAGCCCCACTGGCTGTTGATCTTGTGTTGTTTACTAGTCCTGCTTTAAGCTGAACTGAAGACTTGTTTGACTTATCGCCATATGAAGAGAAAAGAAAGCCATAGTCTTAACCCAAAGTGCCAATGGAAGTGTGTGTGTGTTGTGTGTGTGTGTGCGTGTGTATGTGTGTGTGTGGGGGGGATGAGTAAAGGGATTTCTCAGACATATGAAGGTCAGTGTTCGCAATGTGGAGCATATTTACAGATGAAGGATATTGATGTTTTTTTTTGTTTTTGGAGTTATGAAGGTAGGGTGTTTCTCGTCCACTTTTGTTTTTCTTTTTTTTTTTGCCAAAGGGAGAGCAGGTGGAGTGATTAGTAAAATAAAAAAAGAAATCATTTACCGCATCGGTACTATGCTGTGGTATCGATGACATATGCACTTTAACAATGCTAAGCGTTTGCCTGTGAATGCCTCATTCCTTAAATTAGAGTTACGTTTCCTGGTGCATTTTTTTTTTTTTGTATTAACACGAAAGCACAGACGCATTTTTTTGTTGTACTTTACCAAAATGGAAGCACTTAGCCGGAGAGATTAGGGTGGTGTCGAGGATGGGGATGGGGGGGGGGGGGGGGGGGGGGGTAGGGATTTGAGCGTGCCAAAGCAGTAATAATTTTTTATTTCAGTAAACCTTTTTTCAACTCTTAACAAAGTCACACCAACAGGATCGTGGTGTGTGTTGTTCCCCTTTAGCCGTTGGCCGCCCTCTGTGTTTAGACAGTGGATGTCCCTCAGAGATCATTGTGTTTGTGTCCGGTAAACGGGGTCCACCGCAGCCCAGTCTGTCTGTTCATGTATTTCCAAACCGTAGAAAGCAAAAGAAAAAAAAAACAAACACAAAAAAAGAAAAAAAAGAAGCAATTATTGTACTTACAACTTTTATTGTTATCGTTTTTAGGGTTTTTTAATGGTAATCAGTTTACATATCGGTATGTTTTTATATATATGTATATGTGTGTATATGTATGTGTGTATATATATGTATATGTATGTATGTGTATATACATATGTATGTGTATACGTATGTATGTGTGTGTATATACACATATACATACGTGTGTGTCTATGTATGTGTATATACATATGTGTGTGTATATGTATGTGTATATACATATGTGTATATACGTATGTATGTATGTATGTATGTATATGTATGTGTATATACGTATGTATGTATGTATGTATGTATATGTATGTGTATATACGTATGTATGTATGTATATGCATGTGTATATACGTATGTATGTGTATATGTATGTGTATATACGCATGTATGTGTATACGTATGTATGTGTATATGTATGTGTATATACGTATGTATGTGTATATACGTATGTATGTGTATATACGTATGTATGTGTATATGTATGTGTATATACGTATGTATGTGTGTATACGTATGTATGTGTGTATGTATGTGTATATACGTATGTATGTGTATATGTATGTGTATATACATATGTGTATATGTATGTGTATATACATATGTGTATATGTATGTGTATATACATATGTGTATGTGTATATACATATGTGTATGTATGTGTATGTATATGTATGTGTGTGTATATATATGTAATATATATATATGTATACATATATATATGTATATGTGTTCCAGAATGGTGTTTATATGATGTGTTGTAATAAAGGGTTATTATTCATTTTTGTTGAATGTCTTGTGATACGTGTGTCTGCCCTGTAACAACAGACAAGCCAGTGGGCTATTGAGGCTTTGAGTGTTTGGCTTTATAGACCGCCCTCCGTTTGCGTCTGTGTTTTCCGTCCTGTTTGTTTATAGTGCGTGGCCCTATAAACTGTCTTATCTATGGTATTTGTCAGCGTTGGGCCCCCCCCCCCCCCTCTGTGGACCCCCCTCTGTTACACTATTCACCCCGTCTTGGGATCCAGACCTTTCTCGTTTTAAGAAGAAAGAAAAAAGAAAGAAAAGCAGCAAAGTAGTCCAATACATGTACATAGTTGTGTTGTTTTGAAGAGGGGAGTCATGCCGTAAGGACACTAATATCTTTTTTTTTTTCTTTTGTTGTGTTGTTCCACTTTTCTCATGCGACTTTAGCGAGGGAGTGTATCGTCTGAAGAATCACTATATATATATATATACACTTAAGGTACTTTTCTATTGGGGGTCCGTGTCGAAACATGGGGGGGGGGGGGGTGGGGAAACCCACACAAGAAGTGGCCGTGCCATTTATATAAAATAAATAAAAAAATGTTTTAAAAAAAGCAACGTTCAGAGTGTATTTCCGTATCGGTCGTGCAATTTAACAACCTGAAATCTGGTTTGGCTGTCTGATCAAATCCATGTGTGCAGAGCTGATCAGTGTGGTCACCAGGTCGGGGCTGTGGTTCCCAGTAGGCTTTATTCACTCCCAGTGCGTCTCGCTGGTCACAATGGGTTCTGGGTGGTCAGCGTTTCCTCCTCTCCATGATGAGATTCTCATTTAGTTTGTCCTCCATGGAGAGTGTGGTCATGATCGTGTGTGTGTGCGTGTGTGTGTGTGTTTGTGCTAAACCACTTGCCTTCACCCTACATTTGATTTGAGCCATGACCACGCGTTGTTACATAAAACCAAACATAATAATATGCTGACATGGTTGCTTAACGACGACCAGGTAATTGTTTTTTTCATTGTCTTCTGTTTTTATTGTATTTTTGTTTTTCTCGTTTTTTTGTTTTCTTTCCGGCGGTGAAGGGGAATAAATACATACGATGTGAGGACAGCTAATTCAGAGAAGGGGATTCAGTATTGTAAGAAGAAAATCCAGTCGCTCATTGATGCTCAGTCATCATCATCATTATCATCATCATCATCGTCGCCATGATGCATTGAAAGTATGCACTGATTGGCCCAGTGCCTTCGACTCGTGTTGTCTGCCTTACGGACATTGGTTTTCATCCTGACAACCCCCCCCCCCCCCCCGTGTCTGGGTGTGTGTTCAGTGCAGGCTCCTGTTGTGTCGCAGGTGTCCCATGCAGTAGCATTACTGCAGGTTCATGAAGGGACTTGTTGTTGTAGTCAAAGAGTTTACCAGCGGTTTGTTTGTTTGTGTTTTTTTTGTGATTTTGTTAAGTCTGTGCCCTCGACTGAACAGTAACCATAATTATGTCAAGTCATCTTATTGTTGTCAAAGGGATTGGTCTGAGTGCAGGGCCGACGCCCCGCATCAGATAACATTGTACATTTATGATGAATGTAAACCACTAAGGAATTGTTGTTACGCTTCAGTCTTTGTATGCCATTTTCATCTGGGGAAAGGTACAATTCTGCACAAGTTTCCACAGATACTCAATTTGACTGTACAAAAATGTCCAAAGATTAATTGGTTCAAGATTTTGTCGTGGCATTCATTTGTTTTAGTTGTTGTTCTTTTTTTCTGGTCATTTTTATTTGTAGTACAGATATAAAGTATTGTAATAATTTCTGGTAGAGATACCAAAGCTTATGGTACCAGAAATAAAAAAAAAGTTTGTTCAAACATTGAAATGCTATTACAAAGGTATTAATAAATGTATGCAGACAAAGTCCCTTTATATGTGTTGCCTTGATTTTTCCACATCACACAGAAATGTTGTTGCTCACATGTGAGCTGGTGCTTATTAACATGGGAGAACTTCTAATTGTGTATTCATTGATTTGTTAAGTGTGTTATCAAATCAGCTGGGTTTACAGATGCAGTATAAATCGTATGAGTTCAAAATTAATTGATTATAATTAATAATAGTTATTAGTTAATAAACATTTAAGATGTCAGACAATGCCATGGTAATCTAATATATATATACTGTATATATATATATATATATATATATATATATATATATATATATATATATATATATATATATATATAGGCCTATATATAGACAAACTCCACCATGAACTTGAGTGACAGCCCAATCTCATGCAGCGCCGTGCGCCTTGGTCTCCAAATCTCTGCTTAATCGTGAATGGAGGCTGGGACCAGGTGGAGCAGGTGGAGCAAGGTGGAGGTGTGCCACCACCATACAGGTTACACCTAAGACCTGGACAGTTTCACACTTGCCAGTTGCCACTGAGAGGTGACGCACACAAAAAAAAAGAAGAAAAACCCAGTACGTTTGGGTCCTTTTTGTTGTTTGTTTCTGATGCACAAAGCAACCCTTGGTGGCTTTATACTGCACTGGCAGAAATAGCTTTTTAAATTGTTTTTTCTTTTTTTTTTTTTGTCTTACGTGCGCTGCATCATGAAATATCACCTGCAGTTTTATGCACAACCTCAAGGGGGCGCTTTCTCCATTCAGAAATAATCAGAAGAGCTTCAATTTTGAGTGTAGCCTATTTATTACATTTTTAAAGAACGATTTAAAATGATTTCCATATGTAGTTATTTCCATAACGTATGTTTTTTGAAATGGTTACTCTGGCATTTAGCCTAGGCCAGTGGCGTAGGCCTATAATGTCTTGCCATCCTAGTGATCGGGGGACCAACTGATATATATTTTTTTTCTTTTTTTTTCTTTCATTGCCCAATTTTATATTTTTTCCCCCTACTTTAATCGTTAATAATATCTTGTTACAGAGTTACAAACTCTTACAGTCCCTCCCTCTCAGAAAACAATGGATGAGCCCGGCTGCTCCATCCCCTCCCATCCTGTGTGTTCAACTCTCTGCTTGTAAACAGTCTGACAGACCAAGTTAACTCTTAACTTGGTCTTAAATGAGCAAACACATAACATTAAACGGTTTGCAATACTTTTCCAAAATAAGTAAAAACATTTTGACATTCCAGTTGTAAAACGTGTAAGATTTGTGCACTATATGCACTCATCCTACTGCTGAGTTGGGAATATAACTGAACCCAGCAGGTTCATCATTGTCTTCAGTGTTTGTGTATTTATTTTCACGTACACATGACATTTTCAGGCCCATTCTATTCTGGTTGCGGTGATGAATAAACACTAATTGGATTAATTCATGAGAAAATAATTAAAAAATATATATAGCCTACCTTATTTTGCCTCAAAAAAACTTTAAACCAAAATGAAAAAGCTCATATTGTGTGACTGTGCCAAGCTTTTTTCACAATGTTTTATCTTGAATAAAACTAAGAAAAATAAGTACAACTCTCCTGCACAAATTAGTATTATTTTCAAAACCAGGCAAACAAGGTAGTTATGATAAGACATATTTTGTCCCAAAAATATATCAAAACAAACGAGATTACAGCACTCCTAGTCATATATTTTTCACTTTTTTTTCACTTTTTTATAGCCTGTGGACAGACGTTTCGGGTTATCTCCCTTCCTCAGTGTCAGGCAAGCAAACATATGCAGGTGCAATCAATATATGGTAAATCACTGCACTCGTATCCACCCACGTGACTTAATTGATTAACATGAAAACATCAAAATAAATTCAACAAATAAATCTTACAAATAAATCATAAAAAGCAATGCAACAACAATTCCTCATTTAATCCATTAGGTATCATTGTGTCTAACTGATGAATCCAAAAACATTCCCTTCTAAGCAGCAAATTCTCTCTGTCTCCGCCTCTTTTTGGCATAACCACACTTTCCAACCCGCAGAATTTCAAGTCACTGACGTCATGTTTAAATTCATAGAAATGTCGTGCCACTGACTCCAAAAATATATATCATATGTTGTGACACTATATTGTGATATTTAAATGGTCATTATTTGGACATCCTTGGAGAGGAATGGTCCTTGGCTCAACCAGGAAGTACAAGGGCCATCTCAGAATGGGCGATTTTTCTCTTGTCATTTTTTAGATTAATCAAATCTTTTGGGTA
>JAOPHQ010005534.1:0-51787 GCA_030340625.1 Merluccius polli | reverse complement strand
CACCATTTTACAGGTAACTAATTACTACTATCCACCGTAACTACAGCGCCAAACTCTACTGGCTTTTCTGTGTAATGTGTTGTTATGTGTGTATGTGTGTGTTCATGCATTCGTGTGTGTGAGTCATTGATTGAGTGTATTTGTACTTTTATTTATTTCTTGGGTGTGTGTGTAACAAAGGCATGGATTCTGTACTTTCATTTGTGTGTGTGTGTGTGTGTGTGTGTGTGTGTGTTTGCACATGTTCACACTCGTGTGTTGTGTTGTGCCCAGAATCTGTCCCACCCCGGGGTGGTGCTGATGGAGGCCATGTTTGAGACGGTGGAGCACATCTTGGTCGTCATGGAGAAGCTGCATGGCGACATGCTGGAAATGATCCTGTCCAGTGAGAAGGGACGACTCCCGGAGCGCAACACGCGCTTCCTGATCACACAGGTCACCCCCCCCCCCTCTCTTGATTTACCCCCCCCCCTCTTGATTTACCCCCCCCCCCCCCTCTTGATTTACCCCCCCTCTCTTGATTTACCACCCCCCCCCCCCCTCTCTTGATTTACCCCCCCCCCCTCTTGATTTACATTCAAATGTTTCTCATTTCAGATTTCTCCTTTTAAGGTTTCAAGTTTTACTGTCGGTTGCACGTTAATAGAACAGTGAGCAGCAGTCACTAATGGCAATGTTTGATTTTCAGGCTTGAAAATGATGTGCAAGCAAAGAAAAAATAATTACAAAAAAATCTTTACAAAAATAAATGTCACTTACCACTCCTAGAATGCACACGTTTTATTATATCAAAACACACATGCTCATCTCCCCTCGCTCTTCCACTCATACTCTCCCTCTTTGTCTAAAGTCACTTCCCGGCTAGATAAGTCTTAGAATTAATCCACTGTCAATGCAGTTAACGTTGAACTGATGTACATTTCCAACCCGGTCTTTCCCGTGTGTGTGTGTGTGTGTGTGTGTGTGTGTGTGTGTGTGTGCGTGTGCGTGTGCGTGTGTGCGTGCGTGCGCAGGTCCTTGAGGCGCTGCGGTACCTACATCTGAAACAAATCGCCCACTGCGACCTGAAGCCTGAGAACGTCCTGCTGGCCTCCACAGACCCCTTCCCTCAGGTGGGCCTCATAGTATATAAAGAGTATCATGGTTAAGTATTCATCATTATTTCTTTGAATTGTTAGTATTGTTATTATTAGCGTTTTATTCTGAATATTTTTACGAGTTGTTATTGCTACCCCTCCATCAACTCACTAAGACCCAACGCTATGTTCTCACCCACCTCCCACCACCGCCAGGTGAAGCTCTGCGACTTTGGCTTTGCGCGCATCATCGGCGAGAAGTCGTTCCGCCGCTCGGTGGTCGGCACGCCGGCGTACCTGGCGCCCGAGGTGCTGCGCAGCAACGGCTACAACCGCTCCCTGGACATGTGGTCGGTGGGCGTGGTCGCTTACGTCAGCCTCAGCGGCACCTTCCCCTTCAACGAGGACGAGGACATCGGCCAGCAGATCACCAATGCCACCTTCATGTACCCTCGGCAGCCCTGGTCCACCGTCTCTCTGGAAGGTAACAGCAGGAGGACAGGCGACAGCGGCGATGACATTGGCTACGTTATCAATAGCCACCATGGCCACCATAGCTACATTCAAAATGATAGCTGCTCCCCTAGTTATATATGTGTGTATGTGTGTGTGCGAAAATGCCTAAACTCCTCCTTTTGTCTCAACTCGTCCTTCCTCTCCTTCCGCCCTTCTCTCCTTGGCTCTTTTCCTTGCCCCCCCCACCAGCGGTGAGTCTGATCAGCAACTTGCTCCAGGTGTCTGTTAGGAAGAGGTTCAGTGTGGGCAAGGCCTTGGGACACCCCTGGCTGCAGGTGACACACACACACACACACACACACACACACACTAACCCTAATAGCCTGTAATGGATAATCAACACATCATACACAAATCTATCCCATAATGTTTCCTCTGTAAACGCAGGACTTCCAGCTGTGGTGTGACCTGCGGGCGTTTGAGCAGAGGATGGGCCGCAGGTACCTGACCCATGAGGGGGACGAGGCGCACTGGCAGCGCTACGCCCAGGAGAGGGCGCTGGTGTCCCCCTAGCAGCTGTGCAGGGGAGCGGGCAACACCCCCCCCCCCCCCCCCCCCCCCCCCACAAGCCGGACACAAAACAATGATATATACAATTTGATTTTACGAAGTGAAGTTCAGAGGGAAATATTCTATTTGTGATTTAGCAACTGCAAGCTTGTCTTTTTATAGTAAATAAAGTACATTTCTTACAGTAAATTCAGCCCATCGTGTCCTTTCCATCAGCTTCCTCCATTGAGGCTACAGGGTTCACGTCTTTTTCTCCATTGGTTATAATGTGTAACTAAACTCTTTTCCAATCAATGTTGTGAACTACACTTTTTTAGAGGTGATTGTTTGTTGAGGTAACGTTTGTTTTCCTTTTTCTCCACTAGAGGTAGTATAACGTTTTTTAAGGATACATTGCTTTAATTGTGAAAATTAATTTCTTAAGGTCAGTACCTTATTGGGCCAAGTGCTCTGTCAGTTAGCATTGCGTTAGCTGTGCTGCGCTTTAAAACCGTACTCCGTAAACCGGAGGTTTTGGAGTTTAACACGCAGCTGCGCACGAAGTTAAACCTGATTGCTGTGTACTGACCGACACAGGATCAGCTGATTCCTAGTTAAACTCGGGTTAAACCGGAAGTACTCTGATTTCTAGTTATACCCCAGCAGACGCAGTCTTAACTTAATGTTGGATGCATTTTGTGCTATAATTACCAACAAAAACTTAATGGGAATGTAAAGTGAACTTTAATATAAAACGCAAATAATGTTGAAATATATTCTGAAATAGTCTAGCCTACTTTTTGTGGAAATCTGAGTCTGGAATCTGAATCTGCCCTCACCTACGTCAATCAATCAATTACTTGTCATTGTTTTCTCTTGGTGTGCATGCAAACGTGATTAATTAATTAATTGAAGACGAATTAATATGCGAGTAATTAGGGTAATTCCACGCCTATAAATTCTCGGAGGAGAGGGTAGTTAGGATGAACATGTCTCGGATAGAGAACTATAACGAGGAGCAGAAGTTATATTTATTGAACTGCATTCGAGGTGTTGTGGACACGGTGGAAGAGGAAAGACACCACCACCACGCTCCGAAGAAAGTCTGTTTGGGATGATCTCATGTAACAGCAGATCTTCCAGCAGGAGACCGAGCAGCGGCACGTTTAAAGAATTATGGAAGCGCTTGAAAGTTGCAGCGCGTAATGCTATTGCTGAGCGGACGACCGAGACCTGAGCCCCGCGAGCCGTGAAATATCACTGCTCATTCATATCTACTATGTCCAATATTGTTATTGTACTGAAGGCCTATCTGGCGTAAAGTGTAAATGTATCATACATTATTATTAACTATTAATTAGTAGTATTATTATACTACTAATAATAATTAATAAAACTAATTCTGTGTGTGTCGGTTATAATGGAGCCTTGTTTCATCCTGCAAACTGGTTTAGTCTCCTCTAAAACCGTCCGTTTCGAGACTAGACTAACACGCACTAAATACGCCTCTAGTGTCTGATCAGTGAATTTCTCTGAAGACAGCAATTGAGATCAGAACGCAGCTGCAGGTTAACCCACAGTACATACGACACAGCAATGGAGCTGAAGACGTCACGTGACTTCTTGCGTTACCGACGAGTTTAAAACTGTTAAACTCTAAAAAGTGGCTAAGTTAGCGACAGAGCAATTGCCCCATTGAGTTTGGAAAAGTAGGACCGTTCTGGTCCTACTTTTTTCTCCACTAGAGGCAGTATAACGTTTTTTAAGGATACATTGCTTTAATTGTGAAAAATAATTTCCTATGGTCATTACCTTATTGAGCTTTGAAAAAGTAGGACCGTTCTGGAGTTGAGTTGTAGAAAAAACATTGTGTGTGTGTGTGTGTAACACTCACCACCTGATCAGCACAAACCAGTTGTTAACACCGCTAGGTAGCTCTGGTTTGGCCAATCAGGACCGAAGCTCTGTTCTGATGATGAAGCCACGTCAGCTCCATACAGCGCAGGGTGCTAAACAACATGTTAAGCTAAAAAGCCTTTATCCTGTGTCTCATACACCGCACGACCCCAGGAATTGCTTAGAAATTTCAATTCAATTCAATTTTATTTGTATAGCGCCAATTCATAACAGAAGTTATCTCAGGGCACTTTTCAAGTGGAGCAGGTCTAGACCAAACTCCTAATAACATTTACAGAGACCCAACAGTACCACCATGAGCAGCACTTGGCACGGGGGCAAGGAAAAACTGCCTGTTAAAAGGCAGAAACCTTGGACAGACCCTTCAGCTCTAGGTGGGTGGTCATCTGCCTTGACCAGTTGGGGTGAGAGAGAGAGAGAGAGAGAGAGAGAGAGAGAGAGAGAGAGAGAGACTACATCAATACACTAATGAACATGATGATGATGAAGACAGCACCAATGATGGGGGACAGCGAGCAGCAACAACAGTAACTGTATATAACTGGTAACTGATATTAGCAATGGCAGTCAAGCAGGACCATGGAGGCTCCGCCAGGATCCATGAGAACCTGCGAGACGAGAAAACACAAGAACTCCGGGGAAGAAGTGTTTTAGTAACATGCATTAATGGGACATGAATGTGTGCACAGAGAGAGAGAGAGAGAGAGAGAGAGAGAGAGAGAGAGAGAGAGAGAGAGAGAGAGAGAGAGACTCAGTGCACCATGGGAAATCCCCCGATAGTCTAGGCCTATAGCAGCATAACTAAGGGATGGTTCAGGACTCACCTGATCCAGCCCTAACTATAAGCTTTATCAAAGAGGAACGTCTTAAGCCTACTCTTAAATGTGGAGAGGGTGTCTGCCTCCCGAACCACAACTGGAAGCTGGTTCCACTGAAGAGGAGCTTGGTAACTGAAGGCTCTGGCTCCGGTTCTACTGTTAGAGACTAGAGGAACCACCAGTAGCCCTGCATTCAGAGAACGCAGTGTTCTAGTGGGGTAGTAGGGTACTATGAGCTCTTTGAGATATGAAGGGTTCTGCCCATGAAGAGCTTTATAGGTGAGGAGGAGGATTTTAAATTCTATTCTAAATTTTACAGGGGGCCAATGCAGAGAAGCTAGTACAGGAGAGATGTGATCTCTTTTCCTAGTTCCTGTCAGTACTCGTGCTGCAGCGTTTTGAATTAATTGGAGCGTCTTAATGGACTTATTAGGACAACCTGATAATAAAGAGTTGCAGTAATCCAGCCTTGAGGTAACAAATGCATGGATTAGTTTTTCTGCATCTGTCTTTGATAGGATGCGTCTGATTTTTGTAATATTACGTAAATGAAAAAAGGCAGTCCTAGAGGTCTGCTTTATGTGGGAATTAAATGACAGATCCTGATCAAAGATAACTCCAAGATTCCTGACAGTGGTGCTAGAGGCCAATGTAATGCCATCTAGAGTAGCTATATCTGTAGACATTAAGTCTCTAAGGTTTTTGGGGCCAAGTACAAGAATTTCGGTTTTCTCTGAGTTTAACATCAGAAAATTGCAGCTCATCCAGGATTTTATGTCTTTAAGACATGTTTGTAGTTTAGATAATTGATTATTTTCATCGGGTTTGATCGATAGATATAACTGCGTATCATCTGCATAACAATGAAAGTTAATGGAGTGATTTCTAATAATGTTGCCTAAAGGGAGCATAAAGTAAATAGTATTGGTCCAAGTACAGAACCTTGTGGAACTCCATGACTAACTGTAGTATTTATTGAAGATTCATCATTCACATGTACAAACTGTGAACGATCTGATAGATAGGACCTAAACCAGCTTAGTGCGGTTCCTTTAATGCCAATTTGATGCTCGAGTCTCTGTAAAAGAATATTATGATCAATGGTGTCAAAGGCAGCACTAAGGTCTAATAATACAAGTACAGAGACAAGTCCATTGTCAGAAGCAATCAAAAGGTCATTATTAACTTTAACCAGAGCTGTCTCTGTGCTATGATGAACTCTAAATCCTGACTGGAAATCCTCGAATAAACTATTGTTGTGTAGAAAGTCACACAATTGTTTGGCGACTACTTTCTCCAGAATCTTAGACAGAAAGGGGAGATTAGAAATCGGTCTATAGTTGGCTAAAACCCCCGGGTCAAGAGTGGGCTTTTTAAGAACGGGTTTAATTACAGCTACTTTAAAGGACTGTGGTACATATCCTGATAATAAAGAAAGATTAATCATTTCCAGTAAAGAAGAATTAAGGGTACAATTTCTTTAAGCAGCCTAGTTGGGATGGGGTCTAACAGACATGTTGATGACTTCGATGAAGAAATTATAGAAGTTAACTGATGAAGACTGACAGCAGAGAAACACTCCAAATACACATCTAAGTTTGCACCAGTCAAAGTGTCTGATGTTGGAGAGCCTGCGATACCTATTGAGGGCATTTGGTGACTAATTTTCTCTCTAATAGTAATAATTTTATTATAAAAGAAGTTCATGAAGTCATTGCTACTTAAGTTGATGGGGATACATGGCTCAATAGAGCTGTGACTCTCTGTCAGCCTGGCTACAGTGCTGAAGAGGAACCTGGGGTTGTTCTTATTTTCTTCTATTAGTGCTGAGTAAAAGGCTCCTCTGGCATTACGGAGGGCCTTTCTATAATTTTTAAGATTATTTTGCCAAATTAAGCGATTTTCTAATAAATTGGAAGCGCACCATTTCCTTTCTGATTTCCTTGTTTCTTGTTTTATAATTGACGAGTTTGTTGGTTGTACCACGGTGCTAGTTTCCTATGTTTTATTATTTTCTGTTTTCTAGGAGCGATAGAATCTAATGTTGATTGTAGAGAGCCTGCAGCACTATTAACAAGATTATCAATTTGGGAGTGACTAAAGTTAATATAGGACTCTGTTATATTCAGATATGGCATTGAATTAAACACTGATGCAATCTCCTCCTTAAACTTAGCTACAGCACTGTCAGATAGACATCTGCTGTAGGAAGTTTTGCTTAATGGCTTATAGTCTAATAATAGAAATTCAAAAGTTATTAAATAATGGTCAGATAGGAGAGGATTATGTGGAAAAACTATTAAATGTTCAATATCCATGCCATATGATAGAACAAGGTCAAGAGTGTGATTAAAACAATGGGTTGGTTTATTTACACTCTGACAGAAGCCGATTGAGTCTATTAATGAGGTAAATGCGTTACTAAGGCTGTCATTTGTAACATCCACATGGACATTAAAATCACCTACAATAATTACTTTATCTGATTTAAGAACTAAACTTGATAGAAACTCTGAGAATTCAGATATAAAATCAGAGTACGGTCCAGGAGCGCGGTACACTATAACAAATAGGACTGGCTGCAGTGTTTTCCAGTTTGGGTGAGAAAGACTAAGAACAATGCTTTCAAATGAATTATAATTTAGTTTTGGTTTAGGGTCCATTAAAACCCCTTGAATCATATATAGCTGCTACTCCACCTCCTCGGCCTGCGCCTCGGGGAATGTGAGTATTAATATGACTGGGGGGGGTGGATTCATTTAGGCTAACATAATCCTCATGGGACAACCAGGTCTCAGTAAGACAAAGCAACTCAATATCATAATCTGATATTAATTCATTCACTAGAACAGCTTTGGATGACAGAGACCTGATATTTAACAGTCCACATTTAATTATTTTATTTTGTGCTACTGAGGAGTTGGTTTTAATTTTTATTAGGTTTTCATGGTTAACGCCTCTTGTTTTTATTTCTTTACATAATGTAGGCGGTCGGGGGACAGACACAGTCTCTATGGGGTGGTGGGTGGGGGACTGTACTAGAGGAAGCGCAGAGAAGTGTGTTAAACAGCAACTCTGCTTCCTGGTCCCAACTCTGGACTGTCAGGTTTTAGAAATAAACTGCATCAAATTCCTGGATAAGAGAGCCGCTCCATCCAACGTGGGATGGATGCCGTCTCTCCCAATCAAACCAGGTTTTCCCCAAAAAGGCTGCCAATTATCAATGAAGCCCACATGGTTTGCTGGACCCCACCTGGACAGCCAGCGGTGGAAGGACGCCATGCGGCTATACATGACGTCACTGGTCACATTGGGCAGGGGTCCAGAGAAAACTACGGTGTCCGACATTGTTTTGGCGTATCTACACACCGACTCCACATTAATTTTAGTGACCTCCGATTGGCGTAATCGGGAGTCATTACCGCCGACGTGAATAACAATCTTATGATATTTACGTTTGTCTTTCGCCAGCAGTTTTAAATAGGATTCAACGTCGCCCGCTCTGGCCCCAGGGATACATTGGACTATGGCCGCTGGCTTCGCTAACTTCACGTTTCTGACTATAGAAGAGCCAATAACCAGAGTCTGCTCCTCAGCGGGTCGCTGGGTGGGGAAAACGTATTAGAAACGTGAATGGGCTGGTGGTGAGCCGTGGGCTTCAGTGGGTCCAGTGGGTCCAGTATTTTGCCGCTACGCTTCCCCCGGACAGTCACCCACTCTCCGTGGCTTCCCGGCTGCTCGGGGTCTACCGGGGGACGGCTAACTAGAGCTACCGCCGGCCGGCCCGCACAGACTACCGGAGACGGTGTGGTGCGGTACCGGGCCTCTAAGTCACTAATCCTCACCTCCAGCGCACTAAATAAGCTACATTTAATACAGGTACCATTATCACTAAAAGAGGTGGAGGAGTAACTAAACATTTGGCACACTGAGCAGGACAGAGGAGCAGAGGAAGAGGGAGAAGACATCGCTAACTGCTAATGCTTAATGTAACTAGCGTGTGAAGACTTTAAAATAGCGAAAAGTCGCTAAAAGAAAGAAGTAGCTCCGAGTGATCCGGTGGAACTAGTCTACATTTAAATGTTTAAGCGGGTAAATAACCGCTGTAATGAGTAAAACAATGTATATTTAGCGTTCACCGACAGCTACAACACCAAACAGTGTACACAGAGCAGGAAGTAGACCGGAAATGAGTCAATGCTTACCGCAACAGCGACACCTGCAGCCTCCTGATGATATGACTCTGAAAAGATGGGGGAATACAGGGTCGGCGGAAGTGCTCGCTTAAAATAAAGTACATTGCTGTCCTAAAATCGTATATTAAACCATAAGTAAAACAAATAAAATAGGGTTAGGGTTAGAGGGTTAGGGTTAGGGTTAGGTTTTTGTGATTGTTTTTTCATGTGGGTTCAAAGACCCTCGGTGCCAGTGGCGTAGCGTAGTTGCGCTGGGCCCCGGGGCAAGACTCGCGCTGGGCCCCCCCCCTCCCGGCGGCACGGCGAATGCATCCACTCCCCCATAGGGCCTAAGCAGTGTGCGAAATACCCGTCCATATTCGGGGGGGTCCCCATCTCCCGATTTTTGTGCAATACCGATCTAAATGTTGTCAATATGCAGTAGGCCTATCATTACAATATTTCATGAATGCGACCCAAGACAACCAGTCTATAGCCTACATGACATCACACCACACACTAACACACACACACTAACACTTTTTGATAATCCGACATAGTAGGCCTATTCATAGCAACACTGACATAGGAGGTTGCATTGGCTAAAGTTGTTTGGATACACGTTGTTTTATAACAAGAGGCAAAGTTGTGCATTACAATGCAGACACGACAATAATTGGCACCAATCTGGCGCACTTACAGAGCAATCAACTGAATAAATCGGAGACTGGCACGCAATCCGTGCACTTGCAAATGAGAGCCTGCAGTGTATGACCGATAGTGTGACATTATTTAACCATCCATCTACAGCAAATATGATCAGATACGTCATTGAACACATAGGCCTACACAAAGCACATTCGTCTAACTGTGCAAAGAGTGTGCAAAGAGATTAGCATCCCTAGATCACACGTCAAACTCATCATCAGAACCATGGACAGAGATTAGCATCCCTAGATCACACGTATTAGAACAATATTAGAACCACGTACAGCGTATTTGCAACACACTGCCTACTGGCCATTACACAATAATTAAATCATGAAATAATAATTAAACAATTACACAATACAATACAATACAATTACACAATAATCAAAATAATTTTGCCTACAACAAGTAGGCCTAGTTCCAACACCAGCTTTCCAAACAGCACCACTATGGCCTGAATGGTAAATGGACTGCATCATTTATATTGGGCAGTTTGTAACCAGTGGCCACCCAATCGCTTTACAATGCCTGACATTCACCCATTCATCCATACACACATTCACACACCGACGGCGTAATACTCCTACACGGCACAGCGGCCATAATAATAACATAACAGTTCTTACCAGAAGTTAACTCTGCGCTCCTTCTGCTCAGCGAACTCGTTGATAACAGAGGTCAAATCCAAATCCAGGCTCCAAGTCGGACTCCTCAGCATTGTTAGTGTGATGCTAGAGACCAGAAGCAGGCGGTTTAAAACAAATCCGTCTCATTTTGGCAATTTGGAGCTGCGCGCATCAAGCTCTTTGTTTCCTTTACGTTTTTGAGCACCACTTTTAGCTTGCTTAACATTGTGACGTCTTTTAACTCAAAGTGTCTATGACATAATGTTAAAGACACTCAGGATGACAGCACGTGACGTAGTCTATGATCAGAAACAATAAACATCACCTGATTGGTCGAACAGATTTCCCAGCAGGCCTTTTGTAAATGTAGAAAATAAAAGAGAATAAATGAAGTAGCTAAGTGCGATTGTTTAATATATTTTTATTCAAAATATCACTACTGTAACCGAATTACATTCATTAAAGAAGAGGAAGAGAACATATCTGAGTGAGATGAGGCTGCCACCACGACTGTGATGTGACGAGCGAAGAGAGCCGTATATAAACCAATCGATACCTTCGTTAGAGTGACTTGTAGACATCTTAGATGTAAAGCTTCAGATTTAGTTATTACCGTACCCAACTATCCCTCGGACCATCGCCGCAGTAAGGTAAGGGGGCCCGGCGATCCGGGGCCCACGTCGGGCCCCCCGGACGTCCGCCCATAGCTCCGCCCCTGGGGCCCGGCGATCCCCATAGCTCCGCCCCTGGGGCCCGGCGATCCGGGGGCCACGTCGGACCCCCGGACGTCCCGCCCATAGCTCCGCCCCTGCTTTCAACATACAGTGTACATATTTATAATGTGAAATGTGTCCCAGCCTTTACACCACAGATACTATGGGGTCTATACTTTCAACATAAAGTGTACATATTTATAATTTGAAATGTGTCCCAGCCTTTACACCACAGATACTATGGGGTCTATACTTTCAACATAAAGTGTACATATTTATAATTTGAAATGTGTCCCAGCCTTTACACCACAGATACTATGGGGTCTATACTTTCAACATAAAGTGTACATATTTATAATTTGAAATGTGTCCCAGCCTTTACACCACAGATACTATGGGGTCTATACTTTCAACATAAAGTGTACATATTTATAATTTGAAATGTGTCCCAGCCTTTACACCACAGATACTATGGGGTCTATACTTTCAACATAAAGTGTACATATTTATAATTTGAAATGTGTCCCAGCCTTTACACCACAGATACTATGGGGTCTATACTTTCAACATAAAGTGTACATATTTATAATTTGAAATGTGTCCCAGCCTTTACACCACAGATACTATGGGGTCTATACTTTCAACATAAAGTGTACATATTTATAATTTGAAATGTGTCCCAGCCTTTACACCACAGATACTATGGGGTCTATACTTTCAACATAAAGTGTACATATTTATAATTTGAAATGTGTCCCAGCCTTTACACCACAGATACTATGGGGTCTATACTTTCAACATAAAGTGTACATATTTATAATTTGAAATGTGTCCCAGCCTTTACACCACAGATACTATGGGGTCTATACTTTCAACATAAAGTGTACATATTTATAATTTGAAATGTGTCCCAGCCTTTACACCACAGATACTATGGGGTCTATACTTTCAACATAAAGTGTACATATTTATAATTTGAAATGTGTCCCAGCCTTTACACCACAGATACTATGGGGTCTATACTTTCAACATAAAGTGTACATATTTATAATTTGAAATGTGTCCCAGCCTTTACACCACAGATACTATGGGGTCTATACTTTCAACATAAAGTGTACATATTTATAATTTGAAATGTGTCCCAGCCTTTACACCACAGATACTATGGGGTCTATACTTTCAACATAAAGTGTACATATTTATAATTTGAAATGTGTCCCAGCCTTTACACCACAGATACTATGGGGTCTATACTTTCAACATAAAGTGTACATATTTATAATTTGAAATGTGTCCCAGCCTTTACACCACAGATACTATGGGGTCTATACTTTCAACATAAAGTGTACATATTTATAATGTGAAATGTGTCCCTTTACACCACAGATACTATGGGGTCTATACTTTCAACATAAAGTGTACATATTTATAATGTGAAATGTGTCCCAGCCTTTACACCATAGATACTATGGGGTCTATAGCATATAACCGTTTTCTGATTACAGTTTAATGCATTTTTCACAATTTACCAGCTGTCGTTTTGAAGGCTGAACAGACAATTTGACTGGAAGTACTTAATAGGTGTCCTCAGGGATTAATGGCCACCCTGCAGCCAATCAGAATCGAGTATTCCCTCTCCGTTGCCATGGTTACCATCTAGCATTTGAGCCAGCGCAGTAATCTAACTGTAATCAGGCAATTTGACCCGAACGTCTTTCCTAGGTGTACATTAACACTTTTTAACCTCCACCCGCCAGCCAATCAGAATCCAGTATTCACCAAGACCACGGTATAAATATAACCTACACCCTCCAGCCAATCAGAATCCAGTATTCACCCAGACCATGGTATAAATATAACCTACACCCTCCAGCCAATCAGAATCCAGTATTCACCCAGACCATGGTATAAATATAACCTACACCCGCCAGCCAATCAGAATCCAGTATTCACCCAGACCATGGTATAAATATAACCTACACCCTCCAGCCAATCAGAATCCAGTATTCACCCAGACCATGGTATAAATATAACCTACACCCGCCAGCCAATCAGAATCCAGTATTCACCCAGACCATGGTATAAATATAACCTACACCCGCCAGCCAATCAGAATCCAGTATTCACCAAGACCACGGTATAAATATAACCTACACCCTCCAGCCAATCAGAATCCAGTATTCACCCAGACCATGGTATAAATATAACCTACACCCTCCAGCCAATCAGAATCCAGTATTCACCCAGACCATGGTATAAATATAACCTACACCCTCCAGCCAATCAGAATCCAGTATTCACCCAGACCATGGTATAAATATAACCTACACCCTCCAGCCAATCAGAATCCAGTATTCACCCAGACCATGGTATAAATATAACCTACACCCTCCAGCCAATCAGAATCCAGTATTCACCCAGACCATGGTTGTGGGGGGGCGTGGTGCATCAGCCGCAAGGGGGAGCTGTGGAGAGGGCTCGGGAGAGCCGCGCCAGGTGAGAGTGATTGGCACACCTGGGTTCCATGTGCTAATGTGTGCTAATCACTCTCTCCCTTTATAAACACAGTAGCGTGCTGGACCCGGGAGACCCGGACCCGAGCACACGGGTCGGCGACGGAGCCAGAGCCGGGCCCGCGGCGACGCCGGTGTGCGCGATTGGAAAAGACGCCGGTGTGCGTGATCATTGTATAGTGAAAATAAAACATATTCATTCCCTAGTGACGAACCCCGTGGCATCTACTACGCCACAACTGGCACCTCAGACGGGACCTCTAGGATGGATCCACAGCAGCCTATGAACACGTTGGCCCAGATGCTGGCGGAGGTGGCGGCGATGAGCCGGGACCAGGCGGTCCTGAGCCGACAGCAGCTGGCGGCCCTCCAGGGCCAGGCGGAGAGGCAGACCCAGCTGCTGGAGGCAATGGTGAGTCGAGCAGGGGCAGCGGCGCCGGCCCCCTCGTTCACCGGCATGACGGTCCACAAGATGGTGGCCCACAACGACCTGCAATCATTCCTGGACATGTTTGAGGCCACGGCAGCGGCAGACGGCTGGCTGGTGGCGGAGTGGGCCGTGCGGCTGCTTCCCCTGCTGTCAGTGGATGCTGTTACGCCCCAAACTTTGTTGGCCCTACTGGGGCTAACAACAACTCACCTCTGACCCCAAACACTGAACAACACCTTTTAAAATATACCCAACCAGTGGGATTTATTAACAGTAAGACATATTTACAGGACACTACATTAAGCAAGAGACAAAGTCCAAATCATAAAGACAAGACAAAAATCCCAGGCTGAGAGGCAGCATGAACAGCCAGCGGTCCCATGACAAAAAGCCCCCCCCCTTGAGGTGCAGGAATCTGTGGCTTTTAACTCCTCCTTGACGAGCTGCCCAGGTGCTCCTAATCACCTCCTTTCAGATGCAGCACACCTGAGCAGAGACAGACACAAGCAACGGAAAAGCACTGGGAAGCAAACACACAGGGAACACATACAGCCGTAACACCCTCCCCCTTAAAACAATGAATAAATAATTGCATATATCTAAAAGTCAGAATTCAAGTCAATAGATCACATACATGAATTACTAAATATACAAAGTGTACTAAATATTTATTCATTGTAAAATGTAAAGAGAAATACAATGTCATTCGTGTTAAAATCACAAGGCTGCATGTTAAAATTGCAATTGATTAACCAAGAGCATGGCGGCTACGACAGAAGATCATAAGCCATTCAAAATTACAATTGCACTTTGTCATAATCAAACATAGATCCTAATAATGGCATAAACCCAATTGGCAGTTACCTAAACACTCAGGTGCAGACTGCACCCTCACACAATGCAGCTCACCTGAACACATGATCGGTGTTAACTCGGTAAGGCCACCATGATCCTCACATCAAAACAGGTGCAGGGCATCACAACACACACTAATTCTCACAGGCACTACCACATCACCACAGTACAAAGTTAGTTTGCTGACCAAACAAAAAGGTACACAAGTTGACAGAGCACAATGGTCTTCAACCATACACGCAGACAAATTAACAGCAAGAGACTACACACAAGCTAGCCAATAATAGCCAACGTGAGCAGAAAACCATATTCCCTCACAATGTGCTTATACCAAGCCACACCAAACACTATTCAAAGGCTGCTTAACCGACATGCAGTCCCACTACTGTTTCACAGAGCTACGGGCCAAGTTACTTAACAAAAGGATGACTATTTGCACCATGCAAGTCTAACCAGTCATTCCCCACAATCCTAGCCAACCCTGGCTTAGGCCAAATTGGGACTCAAACCCACGAAACAAGCAACTACTCCAAAGGCCCTAGCTTTAACACAGAAACAGTGCTCACTGATTTTCAGACCAAGTGATTAAACAACTCTGCAACTACTTGAGCCTAGTCTACAGTCATGTTAAAACAAGGATTTTAACTGCAGTGAACATGAACACGAAACAAAATCAGCAAACTACCAAAATTAGACACCACTCAAATACACAGCCCAAACAATAGAACTCTCCATGGCTGACACGACAGCCTGATGCCCCAGGTCACTTAAACACAAAAAGCCCAGCCTCAACATGCAACTTCCTCAGACCTATCACCAAAACTAACCAATTCTGTCTTCGGAGCTTACCGGGCTCGAGGCAACTTCACAGAACAAACTGCAAGGCTACCCCCCACGGAGAACCTAGTCTCCCCCAGAGTACACTCCCCACCACCAAGATTTTACAAAAAAACAAATGAGTGTCCGATGGAAGAGACTGAAACAGTTCAGCTGGACACTCCTATCTGTCTGTGGAAGAGGCATGGGTAACAACAAGACCAGCTTTAACAGGGACCAGAAACACCAGAACTACCGCGACCAACCAGGGATTCTACCAAGAAAAACAAAACACTCACTACCTGAAATACAGAGACTAACCTCCGTGAAAAGAAAGTGTGAGTCTTCCCGCAATTGCAAAAGTTTGAGGCTATGACTGATACTCATCCCACTAAAGTGCAGAAAAAACACAAATGGGTCTTAGAAGTGGGGACAACACAGAATGTACATAAGCCAGACATTAACATTGGTCTTAACAGGTATATAAACAAGACTTTAAGCCTCATAAGCACACAATGTGCAATACAATTACCACACTGGGACTGCGGCTGGCAATAAGGTGTTAAATCAGGGTCAAAGTGGTCAAAGATTTGAAACAAAAATGGGCCAATTAGAGTGCTGCTTTTGACTGAGCAGCCAAACAAGTAGCCAGTCAAGTGGGTGCCACTCCCACTAGACAAAATGGCTACCGCCATGAGGTGCAAACCTTGACAGAACACTGCAATCCCACAACACAGTAACAGGTGACCAACCAGAGTGGAGTCAAACAGCCACAAACAAAAGGGTCAACACAGTAGACCAACTACAACGTTGCTGGCTTACATTAACAGCAACACAGACCCCACAAATGTGAACTGCCACTACCACCACACGACCAGGACACCCTTACACAAGTTACTATGATGTACAAAGGGAATCAGTTACACAAGGTGACCTGACAAATTTGGGATACCACCACCACTAAACGAAGATCCACCGATCTGTTGAGTGGCTACATCTCCCACACACAAAAGGTCACAAGACAATTAACTGTGACTCGACACAAACAGTAACACACAAGTGACTCACCAAAAGTGGACTGCAACTACCACGACACAAAAGGGACACAATGTAGTCACCGCTACACAGAAATGTTGCCAACTTTACTCTAAAGCTGCAACCAAAACGTGACCCAACAAATGTGGAGTGCTTGTACCACACACAAAGAGTGACATCACAAGTTACTGCACTCTAGTCTTCATCACAGTTAAAAATCTTCCACACACCTTCTCACCTCATGGAGGTTCAATCCCGGACGAGCCCCCATTTGTTACGCCCCAAACTTTGTTGGCCCTACTGGGGCTAACAACAACTCACCTCTGACCCCAAACACTGAACAACACCTTTTAAAATATACCCAACCAGTGGGATTTATTAACAGTAAGACATATTTACAGGACACTACATTAAGCAAGAGACAAAGTCCAAATCATAAAGACAAGACAAAAATCCCAGGCTGAGAGGCAGCATGAACAGCCAGCGGTCCCATGACAAAAAGCCCCCCCCCTTGAGGTGCAGGAATCTGTGGCTTTTAACTCCTCCTTGACGAGCTGCCCAGGTGCTCCTAATCACCTCCTTTCAGATGCAGCACACCTGAGCAGAGACAGACACAAGCAACGGAAAAGCACTGGGAAGCAAACACACAGGGAACACATACAGCCGTAACAATGCACAAACGGCGGCGCTGGGACTGCCCACCCCCTCCCGAGGACAGTACGGGGAGGTCAAGAGGGCGGTACTCGAACCGGCTGGGGCTGTCAGAGGAGGACCACCGACGCCGGTTCCGGGAGGGCAAGCTGGGGCCCGCCGAGCGGCCGTTTATATTCGCCCAGCAAATAAAGGACGCAGCGACCAGTTGGCTGCAACCAGGGGGGTCCGCCGGCGAGGGGAGGATGCTGCAGAAGATCGTCATGGAGCAGTTCGTGGAGGGGCTCCCAGCTGCCACCTCGGACTGGGTGATGTGTCACCGCCCGGCGGACCTAGCCGGGGCCATCACCCTGGCGGAGGACCATCTGGCCGTCCTCTCCGGGAGCGCCGCTGCGGCCATTACCTCTAATGGAGGTGCCGTTCGAGCGCATCGGGATGGACCTCATCGGGCCATTTTACCGGAGCGCACGCGGATATCGCTTTGTGTTAGTTCTCGTGGATTACGCAACGCGATATCCGGAGGCAGTGCCGCTGTGCACCATCTCTGCAAAGAGTGTGGCGCAGGCACTGTTTCAAGTTATCTCCCGAGTCGGGATCCCGAAAGAGATCCTGACTGATCAAGGCACACAATTTATGTCACGGACACTGGGAGAACTATACGGATTATTGGGCATCAAGTCAATTCGAACCAGTGTATACCACCCCCAAACGGACGGCCTCGTGGAGCGCCTGAATAAGACTATGAAGTCCATGATCCGTAAGTTTGTGCACGAGGATAGTCGTAATTGGGATATGTGGATAGACCCTCTGTTGTTTGCAGTGCGCGAGGTACCCCAGGCCTCCACGGGATTTTCTCCCTTTGAACTACTGTTTGGCAGGACACCACGTGGGGTTTTGGACCTGGTTAAGGAAAGCTGGGAGGAGGGTCCGAGCCCGAGTAAGAACGAGGTGCAATACGTCCTGGACCTGAGAGCAAAACTCCACACACTAGGACATTCATCACGTGAGAATTTGCTACAGGTCCAGGAATGGCAGCAGCGGCTGTACAATAGAGGGGAGCTAGGCTAAGACAATTTTCACAGGGAGATAAAGTGCTTGTATTACTCCCTTCGTCTACCTCCAAATTACTCGCCAAGTGGCAAGGACCCTTTGTGGTCACACGGCAAGTGGGTGACGTTGACTATGAGATTGTGCGTTCGGACAGGGGAGGGGCGACACAAATTTATCACCTCAACCTCCTTAAAGCGTGGAGAGAGACGGAGCCTGTTTCTCTGGTGACGGCAATTGCAGAAAGAGATGAGTTGGGGCCGGAGGTACCAAAATCGACCAATCCTGCCTCGCTCCTTTGTGGGGACCAGCTCTCACTGTCCCAGAGAGCAGACATAGACAGGTTGCAGCAACGTTATGCGAATGTATTCTCCCCCCGGCCGGGACGCACAAGCCTTATTCAACACCGGGTTGAGACTCACCCGGGTGTGACGGTGCGTTCACGGCCCTATCGGTTACCTGAGCACAAGAGAAAAGTGGTTCAGGCAGAATTGAAAGCTATGATGGAGATGGGGGTAATAGAAAGAGTCCAACAGTGCCTGGTGTAGCCCCATCCTTCTTGTGGGCAAGAAGGATGGGTCTATCCGGTTCTGTGTGGACTATCGCAAGGTGAATGAGGTTTCACGGTTTGATGCCTATCCTATGCCCCGGGTGGACGAACTCCTGGATCACCTGGGCACGGCTCGTTTTTTTACGACGCTGGATTTAACCAAAGGCTGCTGGCAGATTCCCTTATCTCCAGAGTCTAAGGAGAAAACGGCCTTCTCCACTCCGTACGGTTTGTACCAATTTGTCATACTTCCGTTCAGATTGTTCGGGGCCCCAGCCATATTTCAACGCCTCATGGACAGAGTGCTGCGTCCACATGCTGCATATGCTGCCGCCTATCTGGATGACGTGATCATCCATAGTAACACCTGGGCAGAGCATGTGCAGCAGGTGGCTGCGGTGCTCGAGTCACTGAGGCAGGCGGGGCTCACGGCCAATCCAAAGAAGTGTGCAGTTGGACGGAGGGAGGTACGGTATCTGGGGTACCACTTGGGCGGCAGGCAGGTGCGTCCGCAGGTAGATAAGACGGCAGCGATTACAGCCTGCCCAAGGCCCAAGACAAAAAAAGAGGTGCGGCGGTTTCTGGGGCTGGCCGGCTATTACCGGCGGTTTATTCCAGACTTCGCGGAGCTGACCAGCCCCTTGACCGACCTCACCCGAAAGGGTGCCTCAGATCCGGTCCAGTGGACGGAGCAGTGCCAGGAGTCGCTTGAGAGGGTAAAGCAGGCCCTCTGTGGGGAGCCCCTCCTCCACACACCTAACTTCTCTCTCCCTTTTGTCGTGCAGGCGGATGCATCGGGCAGGGGGCTGGGGGCCGTCCTGTCCCAGCAGGTACGGGGCGTCGACCGCCCGGTGTTGTACATCAGCCGGAAGCTGTCCGAACGGGAGGCCAGGTACAGCACCGTGGAGAGGGAGTGCCTGGCCATCCGGTGGGCGGTCGATGCCCTGCGGTATTACCTGCTGGGGCGCCCATTCACCCTCTGCTCGGACCACACTCCCCTCCAGTGGCTCCACCGCATGAAAGACGTTAACAACCGGATCACCCGGTGGTATCTGGCACTGCAGCCATTTAACTTCCGGGTGATCCATAGGCCGGGGGCGCAGATGGCTGTGGCCGACTTCCTATCCCGTTCCCATGGGGATGGGGGGGGGAGTGGGTTAGGCCGGATGGGTCCCCGGCCTAAATCAGGCGGTGGAGGTATGTGGGTGGGCGTGGTGCATCAGCCGCAAGGGGGAGCTGTGGAGAGGGCTCGGGAGAGCCGCGCCAGGTGAGAGTGATTGGCACACCTGGGTTCCATTGTGCTAATCACTCTCTCCCTTTATAAACACAGTAGCGTGCTGGACCCGGGAGACCCGGACCCGAGCACACGGGTCGGCGACGGAGCCAGAGCTGGGCCCGCGGCGACGCCGGTGTGCGCGATCATTGTATATTGGAAAAGACGCCGGTGTGCGCGATCATTGTATATTGAAAATAAAACATATTCAACTGGAAACCGGCTGTGAGATTCCCTATTGACAAACCCTGTGGCATCTACTACGCCACAATGGTATAAATATAACCTACACCCGCCAGCCAATCAGAATCCAGTATTCACCAAGACCACGGTATAAATATAACCTACACCCGCCAGCCAATCAGAATCCAGTATTCACCCAGACCATGGTATAAATATAACCTACACCCGCCAGCCAATCAGAATCCAGTATTCACCAAGACCACGGTATAAATATAACCTACACCCTCCAGCCAATCAGAATCCAGTATTCACCCAGACCATGGTATAAATATAACCTACACCCGCCAGCCAATCAGAATCCAGTATTCACCCAGACCATGGTATAAATATAACCTACACCCGCCAGCCAATCAGAATCCAGTATTCACCCAGACCATGGTATACATAATGTATTCATGTGAGTATTATTAATATATACATCCATGGTAGTAGTTAATTTAATTCTCATTAATACGTCATAACGTCATAATTTGTAATATCTCTCTCTCTCTTTCCGTTGCTCTTCCTCCCTCTCTCTCTCTCCTCCCCCTCTCTCTCTCTCCCCCCCTCTCCTCTCTCTCCTCCCTCTCCTCTCTTTCCTCCCCCTCCCCCCCCCTCTCCTCTCTCCTCCCCCTCTCCTCTCTCTCCCCCCCTCCTCTCTCTCTCCCCCCCCTCCTCTCTCTCTCTCTCCCCCCCTCTCCTCTCTCTCCTCCCTCTCCTCTCTTTCCTCCCCCTCCCCCTCCTCTCTCTCCTCCCCCCCTCTCTCTCTCCCCCCCTCCTCTCTCTCTCCCCCCTCCTCTCTCTCTCTCTCCTCCCCCTCTCCTCTCTCTCCTCCCCCTCTCCTCTCTCTCCTCCCCCTCCTCTCTCTCCTCCCCCTACTCTCTCCCCCCCCTCCTCTCTCTCCTCCCCACTAGTGGTGTGCGATACTGCATATTTTGGTATCGATCCGATACCAAGTAAATACGGGCCAGTATCGCCGATATCGATACCGATACCGATACGTTTCAATAAATAAGTCGGATTGAATGACCTTAAGTGTTTTTTGTGATGTTTCCTTTTTTATTATTAAATAGTTAAAACCTAGGACAGAATGAGAAAAAGTTTATAATTAAATAGAAAATGCTTTATTATCAAGTTTTTTGCTTTGCGTCACGTGACTCGCGTGACGGCGCAACATCTAAACACAAGAGGGGGGGGGGGGGGGACACAAGAGGGGGGGGGGGGGGGGGGGGGACACAAGAGGGGGAGGGGCAAAGTGAGCTCTGTGCTGACACAGGAGTGGCGAGTCCGGTGGCCGCTGTTTCCTCTTTGCCGAAAGTTAGCTTAAAGTAAAGAATCGATCCCAACAGGCTAGTATCGATCCGATACCAATACCGATACTATCCGATACTACCGATACTATCGATATTTGGATCGATCCGCCCACCACTACTTGTAACGCGGAGGACGTAAAGGTAGGCTACGACTATATCTGCGCTTTACTGTCTATTGTTCTTCATATGCGTCTCCAGCTCCTCGTATTAAAGTACTAACACCACTAACACTACCGACAACTTTATTAACATGTTAACAAACTTATGTTAACAAACTTAAACTTCCTTAGTCCGCTAAACTACACAATGGCGGACTTCCTCATCCGTGGCGCACTCGCTTTCTACTCTTTTGGAGATTTTAACGCAAACACGATAAACATTAAGGACAGTATTTCATATTTATTTCAATAAAAACAACGACCCTACACAAACAAAGGCCTTCCTGTGTAGGGTGTGTGAGTGTGAGTGTGTGTGTGTGTGTGTGAAAGAGTGTGTGTGTGTGTGTTTTACTTTCACTTTCGCTTTCACGTAAAGTTCGTGTTGAGCAGACTTTCTACTTTTACTGTCTAATATTGTCCATATACTCTCTGTGTGGACACTTAGAGGCCTTATATTACAGACTCCAACATTCAGCTGCTTTCTCTGGTTTTAAACACTAAACGTTGACTTCCTCACTCTTTAACCCTTTCAACTCTTTTACGTCCGTTAGTTTCCAACCTTTTAGAAATGCTGTTGAGTTTCTGTAGAGATGTGACTTCTGTCTTTTGGAGATCCCAGAGCCACATTATTATTATTATTATTATTATTGTTATAACTATTATTACTATACTATTATTACTAATATTACTGTCATTATTAATATTGTTATTGATATTATTGTTAGGCCTATTGTTGTTATTATTATTATTATTATTATTATTATTATTATTGTTATAACTATTATTATTATACTATTATTACTCATATTATTAATATGGTTATTGATATTATTGTTATTGTTATTATTATTGTTGTTGTTGTTATTATTATTATTATTATTATTATTGTTATTATACTATTATTATTATGAATATTATTATTATTATTATTATTGTTGTTATTGTTATTATTATTAATTAAAAACAATAATACACATTTTAATAATATTAATAATTATTAGTATTATATTATTATAGCCGTACAGCTGTGTGTGTGTGTGTGTGTGTGTGTGTGTGTGTGTGCCAGGTGTCCAGTCTACTATGGATGAGGAGACAGAGGAGGGGGGTCCTCCCTCTAAAACCACTCTGTCTGGGGAACATGGCCGCCACAGCAGAGCTAAGAGGAGGAAGAAGGAGAAGAGGTAAGAAGAGGATCTCTAACTGTGTGTGACTGTTGTCCATCTCAGAGCTCAGCAGTGATATATCATCACACCATCATTAGTCTGAGTAAAAGCTGTGTGTGTGTTGTGTTGAAGCCCAGAGCAGCAGGAGAGAGCAGACTCCCCTGGACCCAGCTGTGTCTCCATGAAGAGTGACCGCTCTATGAGGCATCCTGATCAGTTTAAAGATGGAAATCAGTCTGTTGAGAAGAGGTAAGGATTTATCAGACATTATAAAGATATAGCATCTATCAAATGTCCATAAATCCTGCTTCTTGTATTTCTAGAAGAGTCCAGCAGGAGAGAGCAGACTCCCCTGGACCCAGCTGTGTCTCCATGAAGAGTGACTGCTCTATGGATGAACCTCCTGTTAGGTTTAAAGATGGAAATCAGTCTATTGAAAAGAGGTGAGGATTTATCAGACATTATCAGACATAAAGATATAGCATCTATCAAATGTCCTGGTTCTTGTATTTCTAGAAGAGTCCAGCAGGAGAGAGCAGACTCCCCTGGACCCAGCTGTGTCTCCATGAAGAGTGACCACTCTATGAGGCATCCTGATCAGTTTAAAGATGGAAGTCAGTCTGTTGAGAAGAGGTAAGGATTTATCAGACATTATAAAAAGATAGCATCTATTGAATGTCCATAAATCCTGGTTCTTGTATTTCTAGAAGAGTCCAGCAGGAGAGAGCAGACTCCCCTGGACCCAGCTGTGTCTCCATGAAGAGTGACCACTCTATGAGGCATCCTGATCAGTTTAAAGATGGAAATCAGTCTGTTGAGAAGAGGTAAGGATTAGTTAGATGATACAATACAATAGTTGAATGTCCTCTCTCTACATTATCTATCTGTTATACCGTCACACAGGTGTTTCAATTAAATACTTCCCAGAAAGCAACATGATATAAACATCTGTGGAGTGTGTGGCTGATGGCTGGTTTAAGCAGCCTCACCTGGCCTGGTCAGACTGATTAGACTCTGGGGGGGGGGGGCTGCACACCTGTGGTGCAGAGCACCGGATGAAGGATGAAGCAGGGCTGCGGTCCAATAGTCTTCTGCTTAGGAAGGTTCCTTACTGAGGAAGGTTCCTAGCTTAGGAAGGTTCCTTACTGAGGAAGGTTCCTTACTGAGGAATGTTCCTTACTGAGGAAGGTTCCTAGCTTAGGAAGGTTCCTAATTTAGTAAGGTTCCTTACTGAGGAAGGTTCCTAACTTAGGAAGGTTCCTAGCTTAGGAAGGTTCCTTACTGGGGAAGGTTCCTTACTTAGGAAGGTTCCTTACTAGGGAAGGTTCCTAGCTTAGGAAGGTTCCTAGCTTAGGAAGGTTCCTTACTGAGGAAGGTTCCTAGCTTAGGAAGGTTCCTTACTGAGGAAGGTTCCTAGCTTAGGAAGGTTCCTTACTGAGGAAGGTTCCTTACTTAGGAAAGTTCCTAGCTTAGGAATGTTCCTTACTGAGGAAGGTTCCTAGCTTAGGAAGGTTCCTAGCTTAGGAAGGTTCCTTACTGAGGAAGGTTCCTAGCTTAAGAAGGTTCCTAGCTTAGGAATGTTCCTTACTGAGGAAGGTTCCTTACTGAGGAAGGTTCCTAGCTTAGGAAGGTTCCTAGCTTAGGAAGGTTCCTTACTGAGGAAGGTTCCTAGCTTAAGAAGGTTCCTTACTGAGGAAGGTTCCTTTCTGAGGAAGGTTCCTAGCTTAGGAAGGTTCCTAGCTTAGGAAGTTTCCTTACTGAGGAAGGTTCCTAGCTTAAGAAGGTTCCTAGCTTAGGAAGGTTCCTTACTGAGGAAGGTTCCTTACTGTGGAAGGTTCCTAACTGAGGAAGGTTCCTAGCTTAGGAAGGTTCCTTACTGAGTGAATGACCCGGCAGAACCAAAGCAACGATCAGCATGTTTAAACTAAATAATGTGATATGTACAGTAGAGCTGAGCCTGAATACTGGAATACAGTTTGATCAGTAGGGATTCAAATCTCAATTCAGGATTCAAATCTCAATTCAGGTTGTAAAAGGCCTCATAATAATAATAATAATAATTATGATTGAATCCTCTAAATTTAATAGGATATTATGATTGAATCCTCTAAATACATCGGATATTATGATTGAATCCTCTAAATACATCGGATATTATGATTGAATCCTCTAAATACATCGGATATTATGATTGAATCCTCTAAATACATCGGACATTATGATTGAATCCTCTAAATACATCGGATATTATGATTGAATCCTCTAAATACATCGGATATTATGATTGAATCCTCTAAATACATCGGACATTATGATTGAATCCTCTAAATACATCGGATATTATGATTGAATCGTCTAAATACATCGGATATTATGATTGAATCCTCTAAATACATCGGATATTATGATTGAATCCTCTAAATAAATAGGATATTATGATTGAATCCTCTAAATACATCGGACATTATGATTGAATCCTCTAAATACATCGGATATTATGATTGAATCCTCTAAATACATCGGATATTATGATTGAATCGTCTAAATCAATAGGATATTATGATTGAATCCTCTAAATAAATAGGATATTGTAGTGCCGGAGGAAAAGGAGGACGTAGGCAACGTAATGATAACTTTAGTTTAATCCAAAACTACAGCAGAACAATCACTCTCAGTGCATGGGTAGAACAACAGTGCAACACCCTCAATCGTCCCCCTAGACCCCCGTGTCTCATAGACAGTTCCCTCCCACTAGATCCCTCTAGTAACAGTAAGAGGGGAACACGAACCTAAAATGTAGTCACTACACCAGCCCCCCCAGTGTTCACCTCAATATTCAAAATCCCCACGGCGAGGAGGGCGTATGGCCCGGCCCCCACGACTGTAGGCAAAGTCAGGGGGTGCGGGAGGAGGCGTGACCTTGTCCATCACATCCCCTTGCCGAGCGGGGCGGGGAGCAGCGACGACCGGAGGGCCGCAATCCGTGGGGGCTCGTAGGTTTTGGAGGGGGGGGCGGCCACGGTGAGGCAGGGGGGGCAGGACGGGGGGGCGGCCCCGACGCGGAGGCATGGCCAAGTCTGGGGGCAGTTCCAGGTCCAAGTGAGCCGGTTTGAGGCGATCGACAGACACACACTCAGGCTTACCACCCACGTCAACCATGAAGCTCTTGTCTCCAGCCTCGATGACACGGAAGGGTCCATCATAGGGAGGACGTAGCGGCGTCCTGTGGCCGTCGTGGCGGATGAAAACGTAACCCGCTGACCGCAGCTCTAGGGGCACCCGCGAAGCAGGGACGCCATGCTGCGTGGTCGGGACCGGGGCGAAGGCCCTTGCGCCGTCCAGCAGGGTGGCGCGCTGAGCGGAGGCGGACCAGGGCTCCGTCGACTTGGGGATGAAGTCACCAGGGACCCGCAGCGGCTGCCCGAACACCAGCTCGGCTGACGATGACCGGAGGTCCTCCTTGGGCGCCGTCCTGAGCCCCAGCATGACCCACGGCAGTTTGTCGAGCCAGTTGTCGTCCGTGAGGCCGGCTCTAAGGGCGGCCTTCATCGAGCGATGAAAGCGCTCAACAAGCCCATTAGCCTGCGGGTGGTACGCGGTGGTGCGGTGCAGCTTGACCCCCAGATTCCCCGCCACCGCCGCCCACAGCTCTGAAGTAAACTGCGGGCCACGGTCAGAGGAGAGGTCAGCAGGAGTGCCGTAGCGGGAGACCCACACCGCAATGAACGCTCGGGCCAGGTCGGGGGCTGTCGTTGAGGAGAGCGGGACTGCCTCCGGCCAGCGTGTCGTCCTGTCCACCATGGTAAAGAGGTAGGTGAAGCCATGCGAGGGGGGCAGGGGCCCCACCAGGTCCACGTTGACATGGTCAAACCTCCGCTCGGGCACCGCGAATCTCACCAGGGGGGCCTTGACATGGCGATGCACCTTGGCGCGTTGGCAGGCAGTGCAAGTGTCGACCCAGGCCCTCACATCCCTCTTGAGCCCGTGCCAGACGAACTTCCCTGACACCAGCCGTGAGGACGGTTTCCCACCGGGGTGCGATAAGCCGTGTACTGCGTCGAAAACAGGGCGTCTCCAGTTGGCGGGGACCACAGGCCTTGGCTGCCCCGTGGAAACGTCGCACAGGAGCGTGGCCCCTGTATCACCGAAGAGCACCTCTTCCAGGCGCAGCCCCGTGTTTGACGACTTTAGAGCTTGGACGGAGGGGTCGGCGGCCTGATCTACAGCCATGCGGGAGTAGTCCAAGTCCAGCTGGACCGCACCGACCACCGCCCTCGAGAGACAATCCGCGACCACGTTGGACTTCCCAGCCACGTGCTGGATGTCCGTGGTGAACTCGGATATGTAGGCTAGCTGGCGCTGCTGGCGGTCGGACCACGGCTCTGTCGTCTTGGACATGGCGTGCGTGAGCGGCTTGTGGTCCACGTAGGCCGTAAACCCGCGGCCTTCCAGCAAAAAACGGAAGTGTCTGACCGCGAGCCACAGCCCGAGGAGCTCCCTGTCGAAGGTGCTGTACCTGCGCTCCCTGGGAGACAGCTGGCGGCTGAAGAATGCGAGTGGCTGCCAGGCACCCCCAACCCACTGCTCGTACACCGCCCCCACGGCAAAGTCCGATGCGTCCGTGGTGAGAGCAGTGGGCGAAGAGGGTGCGGGTCCTGGAGCACCGAGTGCATCAGGCGTTGGAAGGTCTGCGCCGCGTTCCTCAGGCCGAAGGGCATCCGAAGAAACTCGAAAAGACCGAAGGGTGTGACGACGGCTGTCTTAGGGACGTCCTCCGGGTGCACCGGTACCTGATGGTACCCCCGTACCAGGTCCACCTTGGAGAAGACGCGTTTGCCTGCCAGGTGCGCTGAAAAATCCTGGATATGCGGGACCGGGTAGCGGTCAGGCTTGGAAGCGTCATTGAGGCGGCGGTAGTCCCCACATGGGCGCCACCCCCCATCTGGCTTAGGGACGATGTGCAGGGGGGAAGCCCAGGGGCTGTTCGAGCGCCGAACGATGCCCACCTGCTCCATGTGCGCAAACTCCGCCCTGGCGACGGATAGCTTCTCCGGGTTGAGGCGCCTGGCCCTGGCGTGGAGGGGAGGCCCATTGGTCTCGATGTGGTGCTCCACTCCGTGCTTCACCGTGGGTGCGGAGAAGGTGGGCTTAGTAAGGTCAGGGAATTCGGCGAGCAGCTGACGGTACTGGTCGCTTTCGGCGAGCGTGTTGGACAACCCGCTGTAGACCGCCTCCCCCCGCGTACAGGCGAAGGAAGCGAAAGTCTGTGAGTTGACCAGGCACCTGTTCCCCACGTCCACTAACAGGTTATGGGCGCACAGAAAATCTGCGCCCAGGAGGGGAAACGTTACAGCTGCCACGACAAAATCCCAGGTAAAGCGTTGTCCTCCGAAGCACACGTCCACCGCTCTAGTGCCATAGCCACGGATAGGCGTGCCATCCGCACCCACCAACTGCGGACCGTGCTCTCCCTTTGCCACCTCCGATCTCCCTGACGGAATGATGCTCCACTGGGCACCTGTGTCACAAAGGAACCTGCGACCGGAGACGGTGTCTTGTATGAAGAGCAGCCTGTTGGTGACACCAGCGCTCAGGGCTACTACTGAGCGCCGGTCCTGCCGTTTCCCATCGGGCCGAAGGTGCAGGGCGAGCGGCACCGTCTGGCCTTGGTGCCAAAGGTGGCGTGGAAGAAACAATGGCCGGCAGCGTTACCCTGCTGGCCAGAGGGTCTGCCGTCGTCCTTCGCTCTCCTGCGACGGTCCGGCGGTAGGGCAGCCGCGGGAGCAAGCAGGTCGGAGGACCGTTGAGGCATGGCCAAAACGAACCAGTCTGCCTCCTTGGCCAGGGCGCGGGGTTCCACGATGGTGGTGTTAGCCAGCGCCATCCTGACCTGCGCTGGCAGTGTGCGCATGAACAGCTCTGTGAAGACGATCATGGGGTCTTCCGTACCGAGCAGGTTTAGCATCCTCTCCATACGTGCAGAGGGCCTCTCGTCCCCCAAGTCCGACATGTCAAACAAGCGGCGCACCCTCTCCGCGGTGGACAGCTCAAATGTCTCCAGGAGCAGGGCTTTGAGGCGCTCATATTTGTTTATCGTCGGGGGGGCAGACAGAAACCCCACCACACGCGCTGCGGTGGAGCTGCCCAACATAGCCACAGCATGGTTGTACCGGTCGTCGTCGTCGGTAACGTTGCTTTTATTGAAATGTGCCTCTACTATAGCGAACCATGCAGCAGGCGCCGAGTCCCAGAACTCTGGCAGCTTAAGAGTGGGGGTGCGCACGTCCCGCATCCCCCTGACAGGAGACGGTGATGTCTGCCGCTGCGAACGTCTTCCCCGGCCGGACATGTCGCAGAATTGTGGTGTTCGCTCGCGCGGTTTTTTGTAAACAAATAAATAACAAAAACGAACGTCGGGGTCACCAGTGTAGTGCCGGAGGAAAAGGAGGACGTAGGCAACGTAATGATAACTTTAGTTTAATCCAAAACTACAGCAGAACAATCACTCTCAGTGCATGGGTAGAACAACAGTGCAACACCCTCAACCGTCCCCCTAGACCCCCGTGTCTCATAGACAGTTCCCTCCCACTAGATCCCTCTAGTAACAGTAAGAGGGGAACACGAACCTAAAATGTAGTCACTACAATATTATGATTGAATCCTCTAAATACATCGGACATTATGATTGAATCCTCTAAATACATCGGATATTATGATTGAATCCTCTAAATAAATAGGATATTATGATTGAATCCTCTAAATACATCGGACATTATGATTGAATCGTCTAAATACATCGGATATTATGATTGAATCGTCTAAATACATCGGATATTATGATTGAATCGTCTAAATACATCGGATATTATGATTGAATCGTCTAAATAAATAGGATATTATGATTGAATCCTCTAAATAAATAGGATATTAAGATTGAATCCTCTAAATACATCGGATATTAAGATTGAATCCTCAATAAATAGGATATTATGATTGAATCCTCTAAATTTAATAGGATATTATGATTGAATCCTCTAAATAAATAGGATATTATGATTGAATCCTCTAAATAAATAGGATATTATGATTGAATCCTCTAAATACATAGGATATTATGATTGAATCCTCTAAATACATCGGACATTATGATTGAATCCTCTAAATACATCGGATATTATGATTGAATCCTCTAAATACATCGGATATTATGATTGAATCCTCTAAATACATCGGATATTATGATTGAATCGTCTAAATACATCGGATATTATGATTGAATCCTCTAAATACATCGGATATTATGATTGAATTCTCTAAATAAATAGGATATTATGATTGAATCCTCTAAATACATCGGATATTATGATTGAATCCTCTAAATAAATAGGATATTATGATTGAATCCTCTAAATACATCAGACATTATGATTGAATCCTCTAAATAAATAGGATATTATGATTGAATCGTCTAAATACATCGGATATTATGATTGAATCCTCTAAATAAATAGAGTATTATGATTGAATCGTCTAAATACATCGGATATTATGATTGAATCGTCTAAATACATCGGATATTATGATTGAATCGTCTAAATAAATAGGATATTATGATTGAATCCTCTAAATAAATAGGATATTAAGATTGAATCCTCTAAATACATCGGATATTAAGATTGAATCCTCAATAAATAGGATATTATGATTGAATCCTCTAAATTTAATAGGATATTATGATTGAATCCTCTAAATAAATAGGATATTATGATTGAATCCTCTAAATACATCGGATATTATGATTGAATCGTCTAAATAAATAGGATATTATGATTGAATCCTCTAAATAAATAGGATATTATGATTGAATCCTCTAAATACATCGGATATTATGATTGAATCCTCTAAATAAATAGGATATTAAGATTGAATCCTCTAAATACATCGGATATTATGATTGAATCCTCTAAATAAATAGGATATTATGATTGAATCCTCTAAATACATAGGATATTATGATTAAATCCTCTAAATAAATAGGGTATTATGATTGAATCCTCTAAATACATCGGATATTATGATTGAATCGTCTAAATACATCGGATATTATGATTGAATCGTCTAAATACATCGGATATTATGATTGAATCGTCTAAATAAATAGGATATTAAGATTGAATCCTCTAAATACATCGGATATTAAGATTGAATCCTCTAAATAAATAGGATATTATGATTGAATCCTCTAAATAAATAGGATATTATGATTGAATCCTCTAAACACAGGATATTATGATTGAATCCTCTAAATAAATAGGATATTATGATTGAATCCTCTAAATACATAGGATATTATGATTGAATCCTCTAAATACATCGGACATTATGATTGAATCCTCTAAATACATCGGATATTATGATTGAATCCTCTAAATACATAGGATATTATGATTGAATCCTCTAAATTTAATAGGATATTATGATTGAATCCTCTAAATAAATAGGATATTATGATTGAATCCTCTAAATACATAGGATATTATGATTGAATCCTCTAAATAAATAGGATATTATGATTGAATCCTCTAAATAAATAGGATATTATGATTGAATCCTCTAAATACATAGGATATTATGATTGAATCCTCTAAATAAATAGGATATTAAGATTGAATCCTCTAAATACATCGGATATTAAGATTGAATCCTCTAAATAAATAGGATATTATGATTGAATCCTCTAAATACATAGGATATTATGATTGAATCCTCTAAATACATCAGACATTATGATTGAATCCTCTAAATACATCGGATATTATGATTGAATCCTCTAAATAAATAGGATATTATGATTGAATCCTCTAAATACATAGGATATTATGATTGAATCCTCTAAATACATCAGACATTATGATTGAATCCTCTAAATACATCGGATATTATGATTGAATCCTCTAAATTTAATAGGATATTTTGATTGAATCCTCTAAATAGGATATTATGATTGAATCCTCTAAACACATAGGATATTATGATTGAATCCTCTAAATACATTGGACATTATGATTGAATCCTCTAAATAAATAGGATATTATGATTGAATCCTCTAAATACATCGGACATTATGATTGAATCCTCTAAATAAATAGGATATTATGATTGAATCCTCTAAATACATAGGATATTATGATTGAATCCTCTAAATAAATAGGATATTAAGATTGAATCCTCTAAATACATCGGATATTAAGATTGAATCCTCTAAATAAATAGGATATTATGATTGAATCCTCTAAATACATAGGATATTATGATTGAATCCTCTAAATACATCGGACATTATGATTGAATCCTCTAAATACATCGGATATTATGATTGAATCCTCTAAATTTAATAGGATATTATGATTGAATCCTCTAAATAAATAGGATATTATGATTGAATCCTCTAAATACATAGGATATTATGATTGAATCCTCTAAATAAGTAGGACATTATGATTGAATCCTCTAAATAAATAGGATATTATGATTGAATCCTCTAAATACCTAGGATATTATGATTAAATCCTCTAAATAAATAGGGTATTATGATTGAATCCTCTAAATACATCGGACATTATGATTGAATCCTCTAAATACATTGGATATTATGATTGAATCCTCTAAATACATCGGATATTAAGAATGAATCCTCTAAATACATCGGATATTATGATTGAATCCTCTAAATAAATAGGATATTATGATTGAATCCTCTAAATACATCGGATATTATGATTGAATCCTCTAAATAAATAGGATATTAAGATTGAATCCTCTAAATACATCGGATATTATGATTGAATCCTCTAAATAAATAGGATATTATGATTGAATCCTCTAAATACATAGGATATTATGATTAAATCCTCTAAATAAATAGGGTATTATGATTGAATCCTCTAAATACATCGGATATTATGATTGAATCGTCTAAATACATCGGATATTATGATTGAATCGTCTAAATACATCGGATATTATGATTGAATCGTCTAAATACATCGGATATTATGATTGAATCGTCTAAATAAATAGGATATTAAGATTGAATCCTCTAAATACATCGGATATTAAGATTGAATCCTCTAAATAAATAGGATATTATGATTGAATCCTCTAAATAAATAGGATATTATGATTGAATCCTCTAAACACAGGATATTATGATTGAATCCTCTAAATACATAGGATATTATGATTGAATCCTCTAAATACATCGGACATTATGATTGAATCCTCTAAATACATCGGATATTATGATTGAATCCTCTAAATACATAGGATATTATGATTGAATCCTCTAAATTTAATAGGATATTATGATTGAATCCTCTAAATAAATAGGATATTATGATTGAATCCTCTAAATACATAGGATATTATGATTGAATCCTCTAAATAAATAGGATATTATGATTGAATCCTCTAAATAAATAGGATATTATGATTGAATCCTCTAAATACATAGGATATTATGATTGAATCCTCTAAATAAATAGGATATTAAGATTGAATCCTCTAAATACATCGGATATTAAGATTGAATCCTCTAAATAAATAGGATATTATGATTGAATCCTCTAAATACATAGGATATTATGATTGAATCCTCTAAATACATCAGACATTATGATTGAATCCTCTAAATACATCGGATATTATGATTGAATCCTCTAAATAAATAGGATATTATGATTGAATCCTCTAAATACATAGGATATTATGATTGAATCCTCTAAATACATAGGATATTATGATTGAATCCTCTAAATACATCGGACATTATGATTGAATCCTCTAAATACATCGGATATTATGATTGAATCCTCTAAATACATAGGATATTATGATTGAATCCTCTAAATTTAATAGGATATTATGATTGAATCCTCTAAATAAATAGGATATTAAGATTGAATCCTCTAAATACATCGGATATTAAGATTGAATCCTCTAAACACATAGGATATTATGATTGAATCCTCTAAATACATTGGACATTATGATTGAATCCTCTAAATAAATAGGATATTATGATTGAATCCTCTAAATACATCGGACATTATGATTGAATCCTCTAAATAAATAGGATATTATGATTGAATCCTCTAAATACATAGGATATTATGATTGAATCCTCTAAATAAATAGGATATTAAGATTGAATCCTCTAAATACATAGGATATTATGATTGAATCCTCTAAATAAATAGGATATTAAGATTGAATCCTCTAAATAAATAGGATATTAAGATTGAATCCTCTAAATACATCGGATATTAATATTGAATCCTCTAAATAAATAGGATATTAAGATTGAATCCTCTAAATACATAGGATATTATGATTGAATCCTCTAAATAAATAGGATATTAAGATTGAATCCTCTAAATACACAGGATATTATGATTGAATCCTCTAAATAAATAGGATATTATGATTGAATCCTCTAAATACATAGGATATTATGATTGAATCCTCTAAATACATCGGACATTATGATTGAATCCTCTAAATACATCGGATATTATGATTGAATCCTCTAAATACATAGGATATTATGATTGAATCCTCTAAATTTAATAGGATATTATGATTGAATCCTCTAAATAAATAGGATATTATGATTGAATCCTCTAAATACATAGGATATTATGATTGAATCCTCTAAATAAATAGGATATTATGATTGAATCCTCTAAATAAATAGGATATTATGATTGAATCCTCTAAATACATAGGATATTATGATTGAATCCTCTAAATAAATAGGATATTAAGATTGAATCCTCTAAATACATCGGATATTAAGATTGAATCCTCTAAATAAATAGGATATTATGATTGAATCCTCTAAATACATAGGATATTATGATTGAATCCTCTAAATACATCAGACATTATGATTGAATCCTCTAAATACATCGGATATTATGATTGAATCCTCTAAATAAATAGGATATTATGATTGAATCCTCTAAATACATAGGATATTATGATTGAATCCTCTAAATACATCAGACATTATGATTGAATCCTCTAAATACATCGGATATTATGATTGAATCCTCTAAATTTAATAGGATATTATGATTGAATCCTCTAAATAAATAGGATATTATGATTGAATCCTCTAAACACATAGGATATTATGATTGAATCCTCTAAACACATAGGATATTATGATTGAATCCTCTAAATACATTGGACATTATGATTGAATCCTCTAAATAAATAGGATATTATGATTGAATCCTCTAAATACATCGGACATTATGATTGAATCCTCTAAATAAATAGGATATTATGATTGAATCCTCTAAATACATAGGATATTATGATTGAATCCTCTAAATAAATAGGATATTAAGATTGAATCCTCTAAATACATCGGATATTAAGATTGAATCCTCTAAATAAATAGGATATTATGATTGAATCCTCTAAATACATAGGATATTATGATTGAATCCTCTAAATACATCGGACATTATGATTGAATCCTCTAAATACATCGGATATTATGATTGAATCCTCTAAATTTAATAGGATATTATGATTGAATCCTCTAAATAAATAGGATATTATGATTGAATCCTCTAAATACATAGGATATTATGATTGAATCCTCTAAATAAGTAGGACATTATGATTGAATCCTCTAAATAAATAGGATATTATGATTGAATCCTCTAAATACCTAGGATATTATGATTAAATCCTCTAAATAAATAGGGTATTATGATTGAATCCTCTAAATACATCGGACATTATGATTGAATCCTCTAAATACATTGGATATTATGATTGAATCCTCTAAATACATCGGATATTAAGAATGAATCCTCTAAATACATCGGATATTATGATTGAATCCTCTAAATAAATAGGATATTATGATTGAATCCTCTAAATACATCGGATATTATGATTGAATCCTCTAAATAAATAGGATATTAAGATTGAATCCTCTAAATACATCGGATATTATGATTGAATCCTCTAAATAAATAGGATATTATGATTGAATCCTCTAAATACATAGGATATTATGATTAAATCCTCTAAATAAATAGGGTATTATGATTGAATCCTCTAAATACATCGGATATTATGATTGAATCGTCTAAATACATCGGATATTATGATTGAATCGTCTAAATACATCGGATATTATGATTGAATCGTCTAAATAAATAGGATATTAAGATTGAATCCTCTAAATACATCGGATATTAAGATTGAATCCTCTAAATAAATAGGATATTATGATTGAATCCTCTAAATAAATAGGATATTATGATTGAATCCTCTAAACACAGGATATTATGATTGAATCCTCTAAATAAATAGGATATTATGATTGAATCCTCTAAATACATAGGATATTATGATTGAATCCTCTAAATACATCGGACATTATGATTGAATCCTCTAAATACATCGGATATTATGATTGAATCCTCTAAATACATAGGATATTATGATTGAATCCTCTAAATTTAATAGGATATTATGATTGAATCCTCTAAATAAATAGGATATTATGATTGAATCCTCTAAATACATAGGATATTATGATTGAATCCTCTAAATAAATAGGATATTATGATTGAATCCTCTAAATAAATAGGATATTATGATTGAATCCTCTAAATACATAGGATATTATGATTGAATCCTCTAAATAAATAGGATATTAAGATTGAATCCTCTAAATACATCGGATATTAAGATTGAATCCTCTAAATAAATAGGATATTATGATTGAATCCTCTAAATACATAGGATATTATGATTGAATCCTCTAAATACATCAGACATTATGATTGAATCCTCTAAATACATTGGATATTATGATTGAATCCTCTAAATAAATAGGATATTATGATTGAATCCTCTAAATACATAGGATATTATGATTGAATCCTCTAAATACATAGGATATTATGATTGAATCCTCTAAATACATCGGACATTATGATTGAATCCTCTAAATACATCGGATATTATGATTGAATCCTCTAAATAAATAGGATATTATGATTGAATCCTCTAAATTTAATAGGATATTATGATTGAATCCTCTAAATAAATAGGATATTATGATTGAATCCTCTAAATACATAGGATATTATGATTGAATCCTCTAAATAAATAGGATATTATGATTGAATCCTCTAAATAAATAGGATATTATGATTGAATCCTCTAAATACATAGGATATTATGATTGAATCCTCTAAATAAATAGGATATTAAGATTGAATCCTCTAAATACATCGGATATTAAGATTGAATCCTCTAAACACATAGGATATTATGATTGAATCCTCTAAATACATTGGACATTATGATTGAATCCTCTAAATAAATAGGATATTATGATTGAATCCTCTAAATACATCGGACATTATGATTGAATCCTCTAAATAAATAGGATATTATGATTGAATCCTCTAAATACATAGGATATTATGATTGAATCCTCTAAATAAATAGGATATTAAGATTGAATCCTCTAAATACATAGGATATTATGATTGAATCCTCTAAATAAATAGGATATTAAGATTGAATCCTCTAAATAAATAGGATATTAAGATTGAATCCTCTAAATACATTGGATATTAATATTGAATCCTCTAAATAAATAGGATATTAAGATTGAATCCTCTAAATACATAGGATATTATGATTGAATCCTCTAAATAAATAGGATATTAAGATTGAATCCTCTAAATACATCGGATATTAAGATTGAATCCTCTAAATAAATAGGATATTATGATTGAATCCTCTAAATACATAGGATATTATGATTGAATCCTCTAAATACATCGGACATTATGATTGAATCCTCTAAATACATCGGATATTATGATTGAATCCTCTAAATTTAATAGGATATTATGATTGAATCCTCTAAATAAATAGGATATTATGATTGAATCCTCTAAATACATAGGATATTATGATTGAATCCTCTAAATAAGTAGGACATTATGATTGAATCCTCTAAATAAATAGGATATTATGATTGAATCCTCTAAATACCTAGGATATTATGATTAAATCCTCTAAATAAATAGGGTATTATGATTGAATCCTCTAAATACATCGGACATTATGATTGAATCCTCTAAATACATTGGATATTATGATTGAATCCTCTAAATACATCGGATATTAAGAATGAATCCTCTAAATACATCGGATATTATGATTGAATCCTCTAAATAAATAGGATATTATGATTGAAACCTCTAAATACATTGGATATTATGATTGAATCCTCTAAATAAATAGGATATTATGATTGAATCCTCTAAATAAATAGGATATTATGATTGAATCCTCTAAATAAATATATTATGATTGAATCCTCTAAATAAATAGGATATTATGATTGAATCCTCTAAATAAATAGGATATTATGATTGAATCCTCTAAATACATAGGATATTATGATTGAATCCTCTAAATACATAGGACATTATGATTGAATCCTCTAAATAAACAGGATATTATGATTGAATCCTCTAAATACATAGGATATTATGATTGAATCCTCTAAATACAAAGGACATTATGATTGAATCCTCTAAATAAACAGGATATTATGATTGAATCCTCTAAATACATAGGATATTATGATTGAATCCTCTAAATACATAGGATATTATGATTGAATCCTCTGAATACATCGGATATTATGATTGAATCCTCTAAATAAATATGACATTATGATTGAATCCTCTAAATAAACAGGATATTATGATTGAATCCTCTAAATACATCGGATATTATGATTGAATCCTCTAAATAAACAGGATATTATGATTGAATCCTCTAAATAAATATGACATTATGATTGAATCCTCTAAATAAACAGGATATTATGATTGAATCCTCTAAATACATAGGATATTAAGGTGACAGGACAGAGCATTAGCTCGTCTTCACTTGGCTAGATGAGGTTGTGATCTTAGATTTGACTATTTCCTCGTGGGATGGATATGTGTTTTCTACCAGTGCAGCATATTGCCTCTTCCAAGTCCGCCGGCTGCTCCTCGTCATGTGGCTCAAAGACAAAATGTCCCCAAATAGCGACGTACCGTTTGGTGGCCATTGTTGATCTAATGTCAAGCGGCTAGCGGCCAGCAACTGTATGGGCACTACCACACAAGAGAAGTTCAAATCTAACCCCAACTTTACTGAATGCTTGTCTGTTATTCCTTGGAGTTGTGTGTATGTATTACACTGAACGTTATCACAAGTAAGTCTAGAAATGGTTAATAATAATCAGACGCACACTAAATAAATCCCCCACATGTTGGATGGACCGTCCCTCCTCGCGTGCGAAGCTCAAGTGGTGAGCAACTGAAGTTTAGTTTCTCCAGACGTCCTTGAATAAAGGATGAATAGTGATGAAACCTAACTGGTTATCATCACAGTCCTAGTGGTGTGGTTATCACAGCCCTAGTGATGTGGTTATCATCACAGCCCTAGTGGTGTGGTTATCACAGCCCTAGTGATGTGGTTATCATCACAGCTCTAGTGATGTGGTTATCACATCCCTAGTGGTGTGGTTATCATCACAGTCCTAGTGATGTGGTTATCATCACAGCCCTAGTGGTGTGGTTATCATCACAGCCCTAGTGGTGTGGTTATCACAGCCCTAGTGATGTGGTTATCATCACAGCTCTAGTGATGTGGTTATCACATCCCTAGTGGTGTGGTTATCATCACAGTCCTAGTGATGTGGTTATCATCACAGCCCTAGTGGTGTGGTTATCATCACAGTCCTAGTGGTGTGGTTATCACAGTCCTAGTGATGTGGTTATCATCACAGCTCTAGTGGTGTGGTTATCATCACAGTCCTAGTGGTGTGGTTATCATCACAGTCCTAGTGGTGTGGTTATCATCACAGCCCTAGTGGTGTGGTTATCATCACAGCTCTAGTGGTGTGGTTATCATCACAGCCCTAGTGGTGTGGTTATCATCACAGTCCTAGTGGTGTGGTTATCATCACAGCTCTAGTGGTGTGGTTATCATCACAGTCCTAGTGGTGTGGTTATCATCACAGCTCTAGTGGTGTGGTTATCACAGCCCTAGTGGTGTGGTTATCATCACAGCTCTAGTGATGTGGTTATCATCACAGCCCTAGTGGTGTGGTTATCATCACAGTCCTAGTGGTGTGGTTATCATCACAGTCCTAGTGGTGTGGTTATCATCACAGCCCTAGTGGTGTGGTTATCATCACAGTCCTAGTGGTGTGGTTATCATCACAGCTCTAGTGGTGTGGTTATCATCACAGCTCTAGTGGTGTGGTTATCATCACAGTCCTAGTGGTGTGGTTATCATCACAGTCCTAGTGGTGTGGTTATCATCACAGCCCTAGTGGTGTGGTTATCATCACAGTCCTAGTGGTGTGGTTATCATCACAGCCCTAGTGGTGTGGTTATCATCACAGCTCTAGTGGTGTGGTTATCATCACAGCCCTAGTGGTGTGGTTATCACAGTCCTAGTGGTGTGGTTATCACAGCCCTAGTGGTGTGGTTATCATCACAGCCCTAGTGGTGTGGTTATCATCACAGCCCTAGTGGTGTGGTTATCATCACATCCCTAGTGGTGTGGTTATCATCACAGCTCTAGTGGTGTGGTTATCATCACAGTCCTAGTGGTGTGGTTATCACAGCCCTAGTGGTGTGGTTATCACAGCCCTAGTGGTGTGGTTATCATCACAGCTCTAGTGGTGTGGTTATCATCACAGCTCTAGTGGTGTGGTTATCATCACAGCCCTAGTGATGTGGTTATCATCACAGTCCTAGTGGTGTGGTTATCACAGCCCTAGTGATGTGGTTATCATCACAGCCCTAGTGATGTGGTTATCATCACAGCCCTAGTGATGTGGTTATCATCACAGCCCTAGTGGTGTGGTTATCATCACAGCCCTAGTGGTGTGGTTATCATCACAGCCCTAGTGATGTGGTTATCATCACAGTCCTAGTGGTGTGGTTATCACAGCCCTAGTGATGTGGTTATCATCACAGCCCTAGTGGTGTGGTTATCACAGCCCTAGTGGTGTGGTTATCACAGCCCTAGTGATGTGGTTATCATCACAGCCCTAGTGGTGTGGTTATCACAGCCCTAGTGATGTGGTTATCATCACAGCCCTAGTGGTGTGGTTATCATCACAGTCCTAGTGATGTGGTTATCATCACAGTCCTAGTGGTGTGGTTATCACAGCCCTAGTGGTGTGGTTATCATCACAGTCCTAGTGGTGTGGTTATCATCACAGCCCTAGTGGTGTGGTTATCACAGCCCTAGTGGTGTGGTTATCACAGCCCTAGTGGTGTGGTTATCATCACAGCCCTAGTGGTGTGGTTATCATCACAGCCCTAGTGATGTGGTTATCATCACAGTCCTAGTGGTGTGGTTATCACAGCCCTAGTGATGTGGTTATCATCACAGCTCTAGTGATGTGGTTATCATCACAGTCCTAGTGGTGTGGTTATCACAGCCCTAGTGGTGTGGTTATCATCACAGCTCTAGTGGTGTGGTTATCATCACAGTCCTAGTGGTGTGGTTATCACAGCCCTAGTGGTGTGGTTATCACAGCTCTAGTGGTGTGGTTATCATCACAGTCCTAGTGGTGTGGTTATCATCACAGCCCTAGTGGTGTGGTTATCACAGCCCTAGTGGTGTGGTTATCATCACAGTCCTAGTGGTGTGGTTATCACAGCCCTAGTGGTGTGGTTATCATCACAGTCCTAGTGGTGTGGTTATCACAGCCCTAGTGGTGTGGTTATCATCACAGCTCTAGTGGTGTGGTTATCATCACAGCTCTAGTGGTGTGGTTATCATCACAGCTCTAGTGATGTGGTTATCATCACAGCTCTAGTGGTGTGGTTATCATCACAGCTCTAGTGATGTGGTTATCATCACAGCTCTAGTGGTGTGGTTATCATCACAGCTCTAGTGGTGTGGTTATCATCACAGCTCTAGTGATGTGGTTATCATCACAGCCCTAGTGGTGTGGTTATCATCACAGCTCTAGTGGTGTGGTTATCATCACAGTCCTAGTGGTGTGGTTATCATCACAGCTCTAGTGATGTGGTTATCATCACAGCCCTAGTGGTGTGGTTATCATCACAGCTCTAGTGATGTGGTTATCATCACAGTCCTAGTGGTGTGGTTATCATCACAGCCCTAGTGGTGTGGTTATCATCACAGCTCTAGTGATGTGGTTATCACAGTCCTAGTGGTGTGGTTATCATCACAGCCCTAGTGGTGTGGTTATCATCACAGCTCTAGTGGTGTGGTTATCATCACAGCTCTAGTGGTGTGGTTATCATCACAGCCCTAGTGGTGTGGTTATCATCACAGCCCTAGTGGTGTGGTTATCATCACAGCTCTAGTGGTGTGGTTATCATCACAGCTCTAGTGGTGTGGTTATCATCACAGCTCTAGTGGTGTGGTTATCATCACAGCTCTAGTGGTGTGGTTATCATCACAGCCCTAGTGGTGTGGTTATCATCACAGCTCTAGTGGTGTGGTTATCATCACAGCTCTAGTGATGTGGTTATCATCACAGCCCTAGTGGTGTGGTTATCATCACAGCTCTAGTGGTGTGGTTATCACAGTCCTAGTGGTGTGGTTATCATCACAGCTCTAGTGGTGTGGTTATCACAGCTCTAGTGATGTGGTTATCATCACAGTCCTAGTGGTGTGGTTATCATCACAGCTCTAGTGATGTGGTTATCATCACAGTCCTAGTGGTGTGGTTATCATCACAGCTCTAGTGATGTGGTTATCATCACAGCCCTAGTGGTGTGGTTATCATCACAGCCCTAGTGGTGTGGTTATCATCACAGCTCTAGTGGTGTGGTTATCATCACAGTCCTAGTGGTGTGGTTATCACAGCCCTAGTGATGTGGTTATCATCACAGCTCTAGTGGTGTGGTTATCACAGCCCTAGTGGTGTGGTTATCATCACAGCCCTAGTGGTGTGGTTATCATCACAGCCCTAGTGGTGTGGTTATCATCACAGCCCTAGTGATGTGGTTATCATCACAGCCCTAGTGGTGTGGTTATCATCACAGCCCTAGTGATGTGGTTATCATCACAGTCCTAGTGGTGTGGTTATCATCACAGCCCTAGTGGTGTGGTTATCATCACAGCCCTAGTGGTGTGGTTATCATCACAGTCCTAGTGGTGTGGTTATCACAGCCCTAGTGGTGTGGTTATCATCACAGTCCTAGTGGTGTGGTTATCACAGCCCTAGTGGTGTGGTTATCATCACAGTCCTAGTGGTGTGGTTATCATCACAGCCCTAGTGATGTGGTTATCATCACAGTCCTAGTGGTGTGGTTATCATCACAGCTCTAGTGGTGTGGTTATCATCACAGCCCTAGTGGTGTGGTTATCATCACAGCTCTAGTGGTGTGGTTATCATCACAGCCCTAGTGGTGTGGTTATCATCACAGCTCTAGTGGTGTGGTTATCATCACATCCCTAGTGGTGTGGTTATCATCACAGCCCTAGTGGTGTGGTTATCATCACAGCCCTAGTGGTGTGGTTATCATCACAGCTCTAGTGGTGTGGTTATCATCACAGCCCTAGTGGTGTGGTTATCATCACAGTCCTAGTGGTGTGGTTATCATCACAGCCCTAGTGATGTGGTTATCATCACAGTCCTAGTGATGTGGTTATCATCACAGCCCTAGTGGTGTGGTTATCATCACAGCTCTAGTGATGTGGTTATCATCACAGTCCTAGTGGTGTGGTTATCATCACAGCCCTAGTGGTGTGGTTATCATCACAGCTCTAGTGATGTGGTTATCATCACAGTCCTAGTGGTGTGGTTATCATCACAGCCCTAGTGGTGTGGTTATCATCACAGTCCTAGTGGTGTGGTTATCATCACAGCCCTAGTGGTGTGGTTATCATCACAGCTCTAGTGGTGTGGTTATCATCACAGCTCTAGTGATGTGGTTATCACAGTCCTAGTGGTGTGGTTATCATCACAGCCCTAGTGGTGTGGTTATCATCACAGCTCTAGTGGTGTGGTTATCATCACAGCCCTAGTGATGTGGTTATCATCACAGCTCTAGTGGTGTGGTTATCATCACAGCTCTAGTGGTGTGGTTATCATCACAGCTCTAGTGATGTGGTTATCATCACAGCCCTAGTGGTGTGGTTATCATCACAGCCCTAGTGATGTGGTTATCATCACAGCTCTAGTGGTGTGGTTATCATCACAGCTCTAGTGATGTGGTTATCATCACAGTCCTAGTGGTGTGGTTATCATCACAGCTCTAGTGGTGTGGTTATCATCACAGCTCTAGTGATGTGGTTATCATCACAGCCCTAGTGGTGTGGTTATCATCACAGCTCTAGTGGTGTGGTTATCACAGTCCTAGTGGTGTGGTTATCATCACAGCTCTAGTGGTGTGGTTATCACAGCTCTAGTGATGTGGTTATCATCACAGTCCTAGTGGTGTGGTTATCATCACAGCTCTAGTGGTGTGGTTATCACAGCTCTAGTGATGTGGTTATCATCACAGTCCTAGTGGTGTGGTTATCATCACAGCCCTAGTGGTGTGGTTATCATCACAGCCCTAGTGGTGTGGTTATCATCACAGCCCTAGTGGTGTGATTATCATCACATCCCTAGTGGTGTGGTTATCATCACAGCCCTAGTGGTGTGGTTATCATCACAGTCCTAGTGGTGTGGTTATCATCACATCCCTAGTGGTGTGGTTATCATCACAGCCCTAGTGGTGTGGTTATCATCACAGCCCTAGTGGTGTGGTTATCATCACAGTCCTAGTGGTGTGGTTATCATCACAGCTCTAGTGGTGTGGTTATCACAGCCCTAGTGGTGTGGTTATCATCACAGCCCTAGTGGTGTGGTTATCATCACAGCTCTAGTGGTGTGGTTATCATCACATCCCTAGTGGTGTGGTTATCACAGCTCTAGTTGTGTGGTTATCATCACAGCCCTAGTGGTGTGGTTATCATCACAGCCCTAGTGGTGTGATTATCATCACAGCTCTAGTGGTGTGATTATCATCACAGCCCTAGTGGTGTGGTTATCATCACAGCCCTAGTGGTGTGATTATCATCACAGCCCTAGTGATGTGGTTATCATCACAGCCCTAGTGGTGTGGTTATCATCACAGCCCTAGTGGTGTGGTTATCATCACAGCCCTAGTGGTGTGATTATCACAGCCCTAGTGGTGTGGTTATCATCACATCCCTAGTGGTGTGGTTATCATCACATCCCTAGTGGTGTGGTTATCATCACAGCTCTAGTGGTGTGGTTATCATCACAGCCCTAGTGGTGTGGTTATCATCACAGCCCTAGTGGTGTGATTATCACAGCCCTAGTGAGGATTCCTTTGTTTAAACAGGTAAAATTCAATCATAATATCCTATGTATTTAGAGGATTCAATCATAATATCCTATTTATTTAGAGGATTCAATCATAATATCCTATGTATTTAGAGGATTCAATCTTAATATCCTATTTATTTAGAGGATTCAATCATAATATCCTATGTATTTAGAGGATTCAATCTTAATATCCTATTTATTTAGAGGATTCAATCATAATATATGTATTTAGAGGATTCAATCATAATATCCTATTTATTTAGAGGATTCAATCTTAATATCCGATGTATTTAGAGGATTCAATCTTAATATCCTATTTATTTAGAGGATTCAATCATAATATCCTATGTATTTAGAGGATTCAATCATAATATCCTATTTATTTAGAGGATTCAATCTTAATATCCGATGTATTTAGAGGATTCAATCTTAATATCCTATTTATTTAGAGGATTCAATCATAATATCCTATTTATTTAGACGATTCAATCATAATATCCGATGTATTTAGACGATTCAATCATAATATCCGATGTATTTAGACGATTCAATCATAATATCCGATGTATTTAGAGGATTCAATCATAATACCCTATTTATTTAGAGGATTTAATCATAATATCCTATGTATTTAGAGGATTCAATCATAATATCCTATTTATTTAGAGGATTCAATCATAATATCCGATGTATTTAGAGGATTCAATCTTAATATCCTATTTATTTAGAGGATTCAATCATAATATCCGATGTATTTAGAGGATTCAATCATAATATCCTATTTATTTAGAGGATTCAATCATAATATCCTATGTATTTAGAGGATTCAATCATAATATCCTATTTATTTAGAGGATTCAATCATAATATCCTATTAAATTTAGAGGATTCAATCATAATATCCTATGTATTTAGAGGATTCAATCTTAATATCCTATTTATTTAGAGGATTCAATCATAATATCCTATGTATTTAGAGGATTCAATCATAATATCCTATTTATTTAGAGGATTCAATCTTAATATCCTATTTATTTAGAGGATTCAATCATAATATCCTATGTATTTAGAGGATTCAATCTTAATATCCTATTTATTTAGAGGATTCAATCATAATATGGTTTATCCTGGGTGCCATGGTTACTCTGCACCACAGGTGTGCAGCCCCACCCAGCCAGAGTCCAATCAGTCTGACTAAGGCCAGGTGAGGCTGTAGACCAGCCATCAACAACACACACTCCACACACACACTCCACAACTACATATATATTATATATGATATTACAACCAGTTAGGTTAAAGTCTATCACATTCTCACACTGGACAGCAAAGCATTAAAATCCTGAATTGAACAATTATTGTAATATTTGGGCTCAGCCCTATGAATCATCTCCTCAATTTAAAGATGGACGCCCCTCGAGTAAGAAGAGGGAGGAGCTTCAAACAGATCAGAAAACAGACTAAGACATCAGACTGTACTTATCAGATGATATGTGTGATATGTGTGCTCTGGAGGGGTCACTTCCCAGATTACCCACAATGCTCAGAGAGTCAGAGGGCGGAGGAGGAGGAGGTGGCGGATGGTGCAGAAGAGGAGCAGAGGAGGCGCACCATAGAGGGAGTTGGAGACATCGCAGTGCTCTGCCTGAAGCAGGAGGAGCCGGCCGACATTCTGCAGAGCAGTAAGAGACTCTTATTTTGAAACACATCAGTAATAGACTTAGCCTAGAGCTCTAGACGCCCCCTAGTGGCAGCACATGTATTAGCAGCTAGGTAGGTCTAGCACGGCTCCGTTGGCTTTTTGGTGCTGGAAACACAAAGTATGTCAGACCAATCACAGCGTGAGGGGCGGAGTCGGAAGCCGGGTTACCATGACGACAGAGTTGCGACGGTTCCGTGTTGGAGGTAAACAATGGCTGCTGCTGCTGGCGAACGGCTGTCTCTCCACTCGGCTTTGGCCGCGACTCTTCAAGACTTGAAGTTAACATTTTATTTGAGAAAAGAACAAAGAACGGCACTGAAGTCTTTCCTCGAAAAGAAATATGTATTCAGAGTTTTGATTAATGACGTAGTCAGAGCCGTCGCCATGACTACGTCACCTTCTTCGTCGCTCTGATTGGTTGTAGCGCTATCCTATTGCGTGCAGAGGGAACTTGAAAGACAACCGTTTATCCCACACTGCCAATGGAGCTGAGCAGACCCGACATCTTCCTGATGTGGGTCTGGTCTGCCAGGCTATAATAGACTCTTATTTTCACAGCTTTAATATACAGTACAGACTAAATTACATAATGGGAGATATGTTTCTATCAAACTTTAGATTAAAAACTGTACACACCTTTGGATCTGATGGTGGTGTTGCTGATCATTTTTTGATTGATTACATTTAAATAGTTGAGGACTATTTCATCCAACAAGCCAACAGTAAAGAAACGAGGTGGAGCCGCTCACGTTAACATCCTGACTGATGACTTCTGTTGTTTCTTTATTCAGAACTCAGGTCTCATCTGAAGGAGAAGACCCAGCGTGTGTTTGAAGGAGTCGCTAAAGCAGGACAAGCAACACCTCTGAATGAGATCTACACAGAGCTCTTCATCATAGAGGGACACAGTGGAGACGTCAACCAGGAACATGAGGTCAGACTGATTGAAACAGCTTCCAGGAAACCAGCCAAGGAGGAAACGCCAATCAAATGTGAAGACATCTTGAAACCCTTACCTGGACAAGATCAACCAATCAGAACGATAATGACAACTGGAGTGGCCGGCATCGGTAAAACCATCTTAACACACAAGTTCACTCTGGACTGGGCTGAAGGCAAAGCCAACCAGGACATACACTTCACATTTCCCTTCACTTTCAGAGAGCTGAATTTACTGAAAGGGAAAGAGTTCAGCTTGGTGGGACTTCTTCATCACTTCTTTATTGAGACCAAGCAAGCAGAAATCTGCAGATACGAGCGGTTCCAAGTTGTCTTCATCTTGGATGGTCTGGATGAGTGTCGACTTCCTCTGGACTTCCAGAAGAACCGGATCTGGACTGATGTCACAGCGCCGACCTCGGTGGACGTGCTGCTGACAAACCTCATCAGGGGCGACCTGCTTCCCTCCGCCCGCATCTGGATAACCACACGCCCTGGGGCAGCCAATCAGATCCCTGCTGAGTGTGTTGGCATGGTGACAGAGGTGAGAGGGTTCACCGACCCACAGAAGGAGGAATACTTCAGGAAGAGATTCAGAGATGAGACGCTGGCCAGGAAAATCATCTCCCATGTCAAGAAATCTCGAAGCCTCCACATCATGTGTCACATCCCCGTCATCTGTTGGATCACTGCTACAGTTCTGGAGGACTTCATCACAACACACCAGGAAGGAGAAGAGATACCCAACACTGTGACTCAGATGTACAGCCACTTCCTGAGGGTTCAGTCCATACAGGGGGACAGGAAGTATCATGGGAGAGCTGAAGCAGATCCACACTGGAGTTCAGAGAGCAAGGAGATCATTGGTTCTCTGGGAAAACTGGCTTTTAACCAGCTGGAGAAAGGCAACCTGATCTTCTACCAGGCAGACCTGGAGGAGTGTGACATCGATGTCACAGCCGCCTCAGTGTACTCAGGAGTGTTCACCCAGATCTTTAAAGAGGAGTGTGGGCTGTACCAGGACAAGGTCTTCTGCTTTGTCCATCTGAGCATCCAGGAGTTTCTGGCTGCCCTTTATGTCTTTCTGTCCTTCAGAAACACTGGTGTCAACCTACTCTCAGAACAACAACCAACCTCCAGGAGATATGACCTCCTCCTCTACCAGAGTGCTGTGGACAAGGCCTTACAGAGTGAGAACGGACACCTGGACTTGTTCCTCCGCTTCCTCCTGGGCCTCTCCAATCAGACTCTCCTACGAGGCTTGCTACAAAAGACAGGACGTAAGTCACGGACCAATCAAAGAACAGTCAGCTACATCAAGGAGAAGATAGGTGAAGATCTCTCTCCAGAGAGAAGCATCAATCTGTTCCACTGTCTGAATGAGCTGAAGGACCGTTCTCTAGTGGAGGAGATCCAACAGTACCTGACATCAGGAAGTCTCTCCACAACATCTCTCTCCTCTGCTCAGTGGTCAGCTCTGGTCTTCATCTTACTGAACTCAGAAGAGGAGCTGGACGTGTTTGACCTGAAGAAATACGAAGCTTCAGAGGACGCTCTTCTGAGGCTGCTGCCAGTGGTCAAAGCCTCCAAAACATCTCTGTAGGTTCACTAATAACATGTATTACAATACACACATCACAATATACATAATACTAGAATATAAAAGTTATAATAATATACAAAACATCTCTGTAAGTTCACTAATAACATGTATTACAATACACACAACACAATATACATAATACTAGAACATAAAAGTTATAATAATATACAAAACATCTCTGTAGGTTCACTAATAACATGTATTACAATACACAACACAATATACATAATACTAGAATATAAAAGTTATAATAATATACAAAACATCTCTGTAGGTTCACTAATAACATGTATTACAATACACACAACACAATATACATAATACTAGAATATAAAAGTTATAATAATATACAAAACATCTCTGTAAGTTCACTAATAACATGTATTACAATACACACAACACAATATACATAATACTAGAACATAAAAGTTATAATAATATACAAAACATCTCTGTAGGTTCACTAATAACATGTATTACAATACACACAACACAATATACATAATACTAGAATATAAAAGTTATAATAATATACAAAACATCTCTGTAGGTTCACTAATAACATGTATTACAATACACACAACACAATATACATAATACTAGAATATAAAAGTTATAATAATATACAAAACATCTCTGTAGGTTCACTAATAACATGTATTACAATACACACAACACAATATACATAATACTAGAATATAAAAGTTATAATAATATACAAAACATCTCTGTAGGTTCACTAATAACGTGTATTACAATACACACACCACAATATACATAATACTAGAATATAAAAGTTATAATAATATACAAAACATCTCTGTAGGTTCACTAATAACATGTATTACAATACACACAACACAATATACATAATACTAGAATATAAAAGTTATAATAATATACTAAACATCTCTGTAGGTTCACTAATAACGTGTAATTCATTAACTATCATCTGTTTTGCATTTGAAAGCCAAATCCATGACTTTGTGTGTTCAATATAAATTAAATTAATTAAATTGTTTACTGGACATTATGGGGTCTAAATATAAGAGTTGATTTAAAGGAATGAAGAAGTGAGAATTTATGTTAATTAATTTAGCTTTATACCAATTTATATGTTGAAAAATTGGATCAGCCCTTCCGTGTCCCTTCCTGGTCAGGGTTAGGGTTAGGGTTAGAGGAGCCCCACATTGGGCGCCAGTGTGGCAGGGTTGGTCCTGACCACACGCCACCTAAGTGGTTTTCCGGGGCCCTCCGACACAGGACACGGGTAGATGTTGTTGCAAAGTGTGTTAACTGGAGATGGCAGGTGGTATTTGCCGAGCTGATGTAACTACCTGCCATGACAGCGGCTCCTCCTCGAGTGTGTGTGGTGATGGCTGGTTTATCCTGGGTGTGTGGTGATGGATGGTTTATCCTGGGTGCCATGGTTACTCTGCACCCCAGGTGTGCAGCCCCACCCAGCCAGAGTCCAATCAGTCTGACTCAGGCCAGGTGAGGCTGTAAACCAGCCATCAACAACACACACTCCACACACACCCTCCACAGTAGTAAATATCAACTGATAGAAATTAAGGAATTAAACATTGCAGTTGTGAATGATGTTTAAAACATATTTCTGTGATTTCCGTGAAACCTATAATAATTAATGTTTGTATCTATTGTTCATTAAAGGCTGAATGGCTGTCGTCTGTCAGAGAGAGGCTGTGAAGCTCTGGCCTCAGTTCTCAGCTCCAACTCCTCTAGTCTGAGAGAGCTGGACCTGAGTACCAATGATCTGCAGGATTCAGGAGTGAAGCTGCTCTCTGCTGGACTGGGGAGTCCACACTGTACACTGGAGACTCTCAGGTCAGTTGGACTCAATGTGATGAATGTAATGCTTCAGTATTTATTAGTGGTGGGCATAGATTAATTTGTTTAATCTAGATTAATCTAACTGAAATCTTGAAATTAATCTAGATTAATGTAGATTAAAATGGCTCATTTGAATTCTGTCGAAGGCATTCATAATGTGTGTGCTACTAAA
>JAOPHQ010005533.1:15000-50797 GCA_030340625.1 Merluccius polli | reverse complement strand
GGCTGTTGTCGACGAGAGCTCACACACACACGCCGCGACACGCACACACACGAGGACTTTGGATAGGAAGAGTACACAGCGATGTCACTGAAGAAGACTGAAGTACCGTGAGCTATTTAGATACATCCATTACCCTCGGCAGGTAAAGTAACTACCCCTGAGATTTGTATGCAGATCCACTCAAGAATCATATTTATTACAAAACTTTATTTTGCCTCATTCTGTTGGCGTCTGGAAAGGAAAATATGAAACCTAGAAAGACAAACATGAAATATCACTGATTCTCCGTAATGGAAAGAAATAATAAGAATAAGAAAAAATGGGAATGAAAGAACCGGGTAAACTGTATTGCTATACATTATCGGCTATATAAAGGCTATAAGCTTTTAGTAGCCACTGTAAGCATTTTAGACCATGTTATGGAGAAGTGGCTTGTTGGCTGAGTTGCATGAAGGAAAAACAATAGCTATTCAGATGACCTTACCTTGACATTTTGATTGAATTATAATGTGATATAATCAAATACATAAGTATACTATTGATTTAGAATTGTAAATTAACTGAATACAATTATCTGCTTTAATCATCCATAAAGACAGTTCAGTTTCATACCAATAATAGTACTTAATTACTCAATTACATAATTACTATCTTGTTATTGCACATAAGCAGTTCACATGCATACTTTACCATAGGTGTTCCATAGTATGTATACTTACATACTATGGATACCACATACACACATACACAGATGTGTTGTAAGTGGATCAACATTGGTAATTCATCTGTTTTTACCTGTCCGTTAAATACAAAAGGAAACTGGATACACGGATACATGTAGGCTACCGATTAAAAATAGACACGCATACGCGAATATGCACACACACACACACACACCACCCACACAGCTCTCAGAGGCAGACACGTATCTGTCTGCGCACGTTTAAATAAACATTGCATCCATAGCTGTGCTGTTGACACATCTGGGTCCCATTAGATGAAGGCTTTCAGTGGCAGCCGCACGCTTAGCAGACTAGAACAACTGCTCCATGTAGTAGGCCTACAATTCATCTGCTTCAATCCCACCCCAGAGAAGGAGGAAACCTTAACCCAAGCAAACACAGCCCCCCCCCTTCCCTGTCAGCCACACGACGTCAAGCGCAGACTCTAATTATTAAACGGAGCTAGAGACGGATGGCGTTAAATTAAACCCTGAACAATACGCTGCCGTCCCGCGTAATATACGACCAGATCGCTGCAGCGCTTGGGAACGGTTTTGTGTGTATGACCGACGAGACGTCTTGTTAGCCTTTAAAACTAACCTCCGTCTTAGTCTTAAATCTTCTCCAGATGTTGCTCTTGCTCTCGTGTTCGTTTTCTTCTATATATGGGCTTAGGTGCCATGAAAGTTTCCCGGGACATTTCTTTGGCAATATGACCTTAGCGTGTTCTTCTGATGCTGAAAGGGAAACCTGCACCTGCTGGCCGGAGTTCATGACAGCGGGGAGAAGCGCAGGAAGAGCGCTAATTAATAAATCATGACTTTGCGTTTCATCAGGAAGATTGTTTCCTTCAAATTGATTGAAAGTGTTGCGTCTTCGGATCGGAGGTGGTCAAAGTTTGTTTTCGGCATGTCAACACGGCAACTCGTTCTGACTTTTGAGAGTTTTTTTCTCAGAAAAGGACTGAATTCCTTTTGATTAGTAATTTAATTAGTCTTTTCACAAAGACCAACGCCCGGATGTATTTTCAGACTAGCGGCGCGTTGGGAGACCTTGATGCGCTGTTTCTGTATTCACTTCTCAATGGAGAGTAACGGACCTCTCCTCCCCCCCGACTGGATCTGTTGATGTGCCCTCCAGCAAAAAGCCCCCCCCCCCCCCCCCCCCCCAAGATGCTGCTCCTCCAAACTGTGTGTGTGTGCGTGTGTGTGTGTGTGTTTGGCTGCGTGTGTGATGTGTGTGTGTGTGTGTGTGTGTGTGTGTGACACTGTGTGTGTTTGGCTTCATGTGTTGTGTGTGTGTGTGCGTTGTGTGGTGTTTGACTGCGTGAGTGTGGTGTGTGTTGTTTGGGCTGCGGGTGGTGTGTTGTGTGTGTGTGTGTTTGGCTTCATGTGTGTGTGGTGGTGGTGTGTGTGTTTTGTGTGGTGTGTGTGTGCGTGTGTTGGCTGCTGTGTGTGTCACACTGTGTGTGTTTGGCTTTGTGTGTGTGTGTGTGTGTGTGTTGGTTGGCTGTGTGTGTGGTGTGTGTTTGGCTGTTGTAGTGTGTATGTGTGTGTGTGTGTGTGTGGTGTGTGTTTGGCTGCGTGTGTGTTTGGCTTCATGTGTGTCTGTGCCTGTGTGTGTGTGTGTGTGTGTGTGTGTGTGTGTGTGTGTGTGTTTGTGTGTGTGTGTGTGTGTGTGTGTGTGTGCGTGTGGTTGGCTGCGTGTGTGTGACACTGTGTGTGTTTGGCTTCGTGTGTGTGTGTGTGTTTGGCTGTGTGAGTGTGTGTGTGTGTGTGTTTGGCTGTGTGAGTGTGTGTGTGTGGTGTGTGTGTGTGTGCGTGTGGTTGGCTGCGTGTGTGCGTGTGTGTGTGACACTGTGTGTTTGGCTTTTGTGTGTGTGTGTGTGTGTGTGTGTGCGTGTGGTTGGCTGCGTGTGTGCGTGTGTGGTGTGACACTGTGTGTGTTTGGCTTCATGTGTGTGTGTGTGTGTGTGTGTGCGTGTGGTTGGCTGTAGGGTATACTGACTCTAAAGCACTTGAAATGTTCCATTGAAATACAACAGAAAGATAGATATTAATGTCAGTGAATCGCCCTTCTGATGTTGTGCCCTATCCAAATAGGGAGTGCACATGAAATATGTATGCCGTAGGACTATCTAAACCAAAACACACAGTGGGTGTTTGTGACAGGAGATTGAAGTCTCGTGATAAAGACAGGGAGCTGCTGGAGGGGCGAGGAGAGATGGAGGGGGAGGCCTCAGTTCAGGACCTCTATAGCTCCTCACCCTGACAGTGTTCTTATGCGGGGTATACGCGCGCATGTCTGCTGTGCGCGCCGATAAAAATGCTCAATGGCTAAAACAGCACGAGAAACTGTCTCCTAGTCTTTCTGTGTGTGTGTGTGTGGGGGGGGGGGGGGGGGGGGGGGTGCGTGTGTGTTTGTGCGTCTATGCTTGTGAGTGTGTGTGTATGTGAGATGTGTGTGTACCTGTATGTGCTTGTGAGTGCGTGTATGTGTGTCTGTGTGTGTGTGTGTGTGTGTGTGTGTGAGGTGTGTGTGTGTGTGTGTGTGTGTGTGTGTGTGTGTGTGTGGTGTGTGTGCGTGCATGGTCTGTGTGTAGGGACTGCATCTGAATTGCTTTGGGTATAGGAAACCGTTGCCTGAGATTCGTCCTGATTTAATGAATTCACAGTTAATGAGTATGGGGCCACGACTAACTTGGTGTGTGTGTGTGTGTGTGTGTGTGTGTTTGTGTGTGTGTTTACATCTAATGAATGCAACGGCGATGCTATGATTCGTTTCAACTGCCTTCCTTCTTATCTCATACCTCAATTTAGGGGGAGAAAAAAAAGCCCCTTTGTATCATCACGGTTTCCCATAATCCCCCATGGTTTAGCGGTGACAGCTGGGCCTCCTAACCTCCGCCCACACATCCAGGGGGAGTAGCTGAACATCACATCCAGCTCAGGTACAAATCTTTGTTCTGTGTGTATGTGTGTGTATGTGTGTGTATGATGTGCATTACTTCCTGGAGAATTATAATGTAATAGCAGTTAGACGTTCCTCATTATGCATGCATGTCCATGCAAGTAGTCCAGGCAGTAATTATGTACAACATGGCGGTAATGACTGCTAAGTGCGGGTCTGTGTATTTATTCTTGGTATTTGTCAAAGTGCCACTTACTTATTTCCAGAAGCAAAGGTATATCTGTGAATCTGCAGTTTTCTGTATTTTCATTTTTCTCGCCTTTAGGCTTAATGCTAATGATAATGCTATACTAAATTAGAACTAAATTACTGAATTATAACTACACTTTTATGTTGATAATGAATGATCACCTCTACATTTTTAAAATGGTTTATTACCTAGAAATAATGATATGCTGAATGGAAGATTTGGCGTTAATGTATTCATAAATAACGTTGGGCAACAGATGCTTGGTGTTAAGCTTTACCTAAAGGAAGTCCAGTGAGTGTGTCGGCTGTGGGATATACTTTTTCCTCTTTGCCATCGGCGCAGTTTGTTTATTCAAGATGCCCACCTGAATACAAACCATGCCTGTGTCTGTGCTGAAGTACACACCGTCCCGTACTATAACCTTTTGGCTGAATGCAACGTGTTTGTCCGAGGATATCTGATCACCTGAGGTGCGCCGCTCTGGGTAGGTATTACCGGAGATAATCTGCCGGACGGGACGTTCATTAAAACGTCACTTGCGCCCAGAGCAGAGGCCGGGGAGAACAGACAGGCAGACGCGCATCGCCGCCAAGATGGGCCGTCTCTGGAGCCCTGACAGAGACCAGGTCCACTGACCAGCCAACACAGTGGCAGCAGTCACCTCATTCCAGCTAATCTATTTGCAGATGGCAGACACAGAGAGAGACAAAGTGAGAGACAAAGTGAGAGAGAGAGAGAGAGAGAGAGGAGAGAGATGAGAGAGGAGAGAGAGAGAGAGAGGAGACAGAGACAGAGAGAGAGTCAGAGACAGAGACAGAGTGAGAGAGAGAGAGAGAGAGAGAGACCAAAGTGAGAGAGAGAGACGGCAGAGAGAGAGAGAGAGTGAGAGAGAGAGACAGACAGAGAGAGACAGAGTGAGAGAGAGAGACAGAGTGAGAGAGAGAGAGAGAGAGAGAGAGAGAGGACGGCAGAGAGAGAGAGAGACGGCCAGAGAGAGAGAGAGAGAGACGGCAGAGAGAGAGAGAGAGAGAGAGAGAGAGAGAGAGAGAGAGAGAGCAGTTTCATAAACAAAGCCTTGTGCATCAGGGGTCTGGACGTATTATATTATTATACAACTTGAATCTGTTAAGCCTGTTATGGCGCCCTTTAATAACATTACCAGGAATGAAATGTCACAGGGGCGCCTCTCCAACACACGTGGTGGTTGAAGGCGACGTCTGCAACAAAAGTATTAGCGATCTTTTGAACCGAACCTTGAAGCTGAGTTTTTTAATTACCCAATTAGGTCTATAGAGCAAAACTCATTCAACACTCGGTGCATATCACCAAGTGACATTCAATTGCTGCCAATCTGTTTCCCTTTTGACTAACAGGCCCATCTGCAGAACCTAAGGCGTCAATTTCCATCTGAATAGGAGTCAGTGGAGCTCTCCCTGCACCTCGCACCAACCAACCACCTTCTCACACGCACGCAGATCCTCAGGAGCTCCTCCAAACTCTTCTATCATCTGTTCACTCTCAGTGGAGAGACTGCTTTATGCGTCATACACTGTTACAAAAATAGATAGATGAAAAGTAATAGATAAGAGGAAATAGAAAATGGACTTAGACACATCGGCTATAATCATAGCTTTATTTAGCAACGTCGTCCCGCGTTCTGCGTTGCTGTGAATTTCTGAATGCATTAAATCCGTTTAACAAGCATCTCGCCGGTAGATCAAACTCCATTTTGTCACCGTTGTCACCGTAAAGCACGGCCTCAAGTTGCTTATTGCTTTCATAAAACCGTTACTAAAACCCTTTCTGTAGACTACCTAGTAAGATTTCACAAAATAATAAAACGCGATCATTTATTGAAAACGATTCGTCATCCTTCCGCCCAGCGATATAGTTCCTCTAGACAGCAAAATGGTTGCCAAGCAACACAGGCCATAGCATACAGGCTTTGGCGTACAGGCGCATTAAAAAAACGAAAAAAGTGAAGTGAATTGCTATATGCGGTCACAGGTGTGTGGTTATAGTATTTTACAAACGGCTTCGAGCCAATCAGACTCAAGGACCGGAACTATCCGTTTTATATCAGGAGCTTGACATTAAAATGGCAACCCCATCCTGGGGCAGGCCGCGTGTAACACCACTGCAGGGGCATCCCAGAGAGCGGGATGCTAATGGTATTGAAGTATTCTGTTGCTGCTGATACCGCTGAGTGGAGCAGCGACTGGATGGATGGAGTCCATTTCCTCCCTAATAAGATTTCTGACCCAAGTCGGTTGAATTTAATGATTTTTCTCTGCTTATCTTTTCGTTTTGAATACTGATCACAATACTATTTACTATCCAAACAAGGACATTCAATGACAACACATTTCAAAGTAGATGAGACGGATTTTGGCATTGTTGCACTTAGTAGTAGCAGCAGCGTAGTGCACAGGATATGCATATGCAGGATACGCATGAATCCAACGTCGTTTCGGGAATGAGCTCACAAAATCACAAAATGTGTTTTCGAGGTGTGCTTTGTAAGGAGGCATGACACAGAATTTAAACAAATAACCGAGCAATCCTGACCGTGGGTCATTCTGCTGATGGACCACGCACAACACGTGATAATAACATGGGATCATAGGCCCTGTTTCTCCTGGATGTGTCATAAAACAGAATAGATGTTTACTCAATTGTGCATTCACCACCCATCCTTAGCCCTGGTGCTATTGCACAAATACCAGCACAAAAGCAGCACATCCACCTAAAAAAACATTATTAAAAACAGTTGAATTGAGAAGAGAAGAAAATAGGGGGAAAGGAAAGACAAACTTCACCTTTACAACAGCAGTGGTCGTTTTCTTTGTTTGCTATTTCTCTTGATGTCTGATTTCCTCAACTAAATCTCTCTGTCTCTGTCTCTGTCTCTGTGTGTGTCTCTCTCTCTCTCTTCCTCTCCTCTCCTCTCTCTCTCTCCTCTCTCTCTCTCTCTCTCTCTCTCTCTCTCTCACTCTGTCTGTCTGTCTGTCTCAAAATGATACGTCCAGACCCGATGCACAAGGCTTGTTTATGAAACTGCTCCTCTCTCTCTTTCTCTCTCTCTCTCTCCATCTGCTCAATCTAAGTGCAGTGATAATAACTATGAGTAACTATAGTGAACTTTGCCTTCCAATTTAACCAACTTTAAATGAATGTGAGCTTGGGACAGGATAGTGTATTGACTAGTGACGTTGGACTCCCAGACGAAAAGTACTGAGTGAGATCTCCTCTGCAGTCGATACACGTAGGCATCCGAGAGCAAGAAGTTCGGATAAAAGCGTCTGCTAAATGACTGAATAGGTCAATAATAATCTGATTTGTAAAGCATCCAGCTGCGTACATAGCTTCACGATACCCAGCTGTACAAACCGAACGTCCCGCTAGGCAGTAAACCATGAACAATAAATAACATCAGCGGCTGATTATCATATAGCTTTGAATCCCACGACGAGCCAAATATAAAATGCCGCATCAAACAAGCGTTTGGAGTCAGAGCGCTGCTGTCAGCGCAGGGTTTGATATCTGTCTGTCTAATCAGCCTTTCCCTGTGTCCTAACTGATGCTGGCGGTTTATCCTACTAATCTATTCTGGTCTGAGGTGAAAACAGTAGTGCTGCAAAGAGTGGAAATCCACGGGGGGAAAAGAGATCGAAATACATTCTGTATTTTTCAACACTTTTTGCAGTGTTTGTTTGGCTACATTTATTTGTCATGTGAACATTGTGATGCCGAAGGAGTATTGATTTGTTAATTGATTTTCCATTGAATACTCGGATCATTGCTTTTTTCTGTTGACGTCGATGCCATCTTGTGTGAATAACTGGAAGAATAATTACGATAGCAAACGTGAACCACACCACTTACATACAGTTGTGATCTGTTGAGGACGTCTGTGGAGTCCCTGCACGCCCAAAGAGACGACGCAGTCGCAGGTTTTCACCTCGCGCGGCGCAACCTGACCAACACACACACACACACACACACACACCACACACACACACGGCTCGCTCTACGCCTGCAAAAATAAACACACATGCACACAAAAAAAACCCACTGCTGCCGTACAACGGACGCACGGGGCGAGCGGAAGAAACAAACGAAGATGAATGATGTGCCTAAATGCACATCATTGATTGTGTGCCTGACCGTGTTTGTTTCATGGGAAAAAAGTAGGTCCCCCCGGTGCATTGCCTACTGCACACTAGAACCACCCAGACACCACACCAATCCTACAGGGACCTGTCAATTATAATGGATTCATGTTGCGTAATGTGTCCCCCTTTTCAGCACAGAGAAACGGGAGTGGAGGGGCGGCGGGGGGGGGGGGGGGGAGGAGGAGGAGGAGGGCTGAAAGGAGAGGCGAGGGACAGCAGGAGAGAGCCGAGCGGGGAGGTGGAGATGAATTGGAGAGGAGAGCAGTCGAGAGTTATTAGCAACCAAATTGAACCGACAGCGGCGGAAAAAAAAAAGAGGCGGGAAGACGAGCAGTAAAGAGGCGGACAACCAAAAAGAAGTGGTAGGGTGCAGGGGGATAAGGCGGAGCGAGGACTGGGGTGCCAGCGGTAGGGTGCAGGGGGATAAGGCGGAGCGAGGACTGGGGTGCCGGCGGGTAGGGGTGCGGGGGGATAAGGCGGAGCGAGGACTGGGGTGCCAGCGGTAGGGTGCGGGGGGATAAGGCGGAGCGAGGACTGGGGTGCCAGCGGTAGGGTGCAGGGGGGATAAGGCGGAGCGAGGACTGGGGTGCCAGCGGTAGGGTGCAGGGGATAAGGCGGAGCGAGGACTGGGGGTGCCGGCGGTAGGGTGCAGGGGGATAAGGCGGAGCGAGGACTGGGGTGCCGGCGGGTAGGGTGCAGGGGGATAAGGCGGAGCGAGGACTGGGGTGCCAGCGGTAGGGTGCAGGGGGATAAGGCGGAGCGAGGACTGGGGTGCCAGCGGTAGGGTGCAGGGGGATAAGGCGGAGCGAGGACTGGGGTGCCGGCGGTAGGGTGCAGGGGGGATAAGGCGGAGCGAGGACTGGGGGTGCCGGCGGTAGGGTGCAGGGGGATAAGGCGGAGCGAGGACTGGGGTGCCGGCGGTAGGGTGCAGGGGGATAAGGCGGAGCGAGGACTGGGGTGCCGGCGGTAGGGTGCAGGGGGATGAGGCGGAGCGAGGACTGGGGTGCCGGCGGTAGGGTGCAGGGGGATAAGGCGCAGCGAGGACTGGGGTGCCAGCCGGTAGGGTGCAGGGGGATAAGGCGGAGCGAGGACTGGGGTGCCGGCGGTAGGGTGCAGGGGGATAAGGCGGAGCGAGGACTGGGGTGCCAGCGGTAGGGTGCAGGGGGATAAGGCGGAGCGAGGGACTGGGGTGCCAGCGGTAGGGTGCAGGGGGATAAGGCGGAGCGAGGACTGGGGTGCCGGCGGGTAGGGTGCAGGGGGATAAGGCGGGAGCGAGGACTGGGGGTGCGGCGTAGGGTGCAGGGGGATAAGGCGGAGCGAGGACTGGGGGTGCCAGCGGTAGGGTGGCAGGGGGATAAAGGCGGAGCGAGGACTGGGGTGCCAGCGGGTAGGGTGCAGGGGGATAAGGCGCAGCGAGGACTGGGGGTGCCAGCGGTAGGGGTGCAGAGGGATAAGGCGCAGCGAGGACTGGGGTGCCAGCGGTAGGGTGCAGGGGGATAAGGCGGAGCGAGGACTGGGGTGCCAGCGGTAGGGTGCAGGGGGATAAGGCGGAGCGAGGATGGGGTGCCAGCGCGTAGGGTGCAGGGGGATAAGGCGGAGCGAGGACTGGGGGTGCCAACGGTAGGGTGCAGGGGGATAAGGCGGAGCGAGGACTGGGGTGCCAGCGGTAGGGTGCAGGGGGATGAGGCGCAGCGAGGACTGGGGGTGCCAGCGGTAGGGTGCAGGGGGATAAGGCGGAGCGAGGACTGGGGTGCCAGCGGTAGGGTGCAGGGGGATAAGGCGGAGCGAGGACTGGGGTGCCAGCGGTAGGGTGCAGGGGGATAAGGCGCAGCGAGGACTGGGGTGCCAGCGGTAGGGTGCAGAGGGATAAGGCGCAGCGAGGACTGGGTGCCAGCGGTAGGGTGCAGGGGGATAAGGCGGAGCGAGGACTGGGGGTGCCAGCGGTAGGGTGCAGGGGGATGAGGCGGAGCGAGGACTGGGGGTGCCAGCGGTAGGGTGCAGGGGGATAAGGCGGAGCGAGGACTGGGGTGCCAGCGGTAGGGTGCAGGGGGATAAGGCGGAGCGAGGACTGGGGTGCCAGCGGTAGGGTGCAGGGGGATAAGGCGCAGCGAGGACTGGGGTGCCAGCGGTAGGGTGCAGAGGGATAAGGCGCAGCGAGGACTGGGGGTGCCAGCGGTAGGGTGCAGGGGGATAAGGCGGAGCGAGGACTGGGGTGCCAGCGGGTAGGGTGCAGAGGGATAAGGCGCAGCGAGGACTGGGGTGCCAGCGGTAGGGTGCAGGGGGATAAGGCGGAGCGAGGACTGGGGGTGCCAGCGGTAGGGTGCAGGGGGATGAGGCGGAGCGAGGACTGGGGTGCCAGCGGTAGGGTGCAGGGGGATAAGGCGGAGCGAGGACTGGGGGTGCCAGCGGTAGGGTGCAGGGGGATGAGGCAGAGCGAGGACTGGGCTGCCAGCGGTAGGGTGCAGGGGGATAAGGTAGGGGACTGTCCCCGGTTTCCGGGGACAGTCCACCGTTTTCAGTGTGACTGAAAGATCCGAAATTGGAATAAAGGAAAAAATGAAAAAACGAAAATGTTGACCAAAAGACATGTAGTTGCGCACCATAGCCTACTGCTCTCGTGCTCAGAGTAGCATGCTAACCCTCTAGAATGCAGGCTGCATTGCAGCAGAACTGTCTTCTTCCCTTCGTAGCGAGCGGCTACAGGTAGCCTACCTACAGGTAGCCTACCTACGCGCTACTTTCATGGCATTCGTGCATCTATTCAGCCAGCTGTGGTGTAAACACAGCTGGAGTATCATTGATTGAATACGATTGGTGAACCAAAGGTGGGGGAGGGGGGCGGGGGTTGCGTGTGTGCGTGTGTGCGTGTGTGTGTGTGTGCGTGCGTGTGTGTGTGTGTGTGTGTGTGTGTGTGTGTGTGTGTGTGAGTAAGAGAGAGAGAGAGAGAGAGAGAGAGTGTGAATATGTTATTAAGTTGACTTGTTGGTTTTTGTAAAGACCAATGTATTAAAACTTCCTGTTTCTGAATTGAGTGCAACCACTTGTTTTTCACTAAAAAGTCTTTGGTGGGTCACACCCACTTACAGTGTGTGAAGATAAATCAGTGTATGGCATGCCACATGTCCCAACCTCATTACTGTGCTGTCCATGTAGAATACATTGGGTTAGGTAAATAAGGTGTAAGGTATGTTGGCCTTCATTTGTAATGTATATTTTTTTTAATAATTCACATATTTCAAGTTAGGGACCATTCACAATAAGATATTAATATTGTACAACAATATATGACAGGTTAGCTGCTTGCTACTTCCCACCCACATTTAGGGAAAACTGATTCAACCCCCTTAAAACCATATATTTTCTAAAACCATATAACCTGAAGTTGTCATTCAACTTGAAGTGTGGCATTTTCCATTTTAAAGTCTTCCCCAAATCTTGTTTAAATCATGGTGTAAGGAGGAGGCCTTAGTTTGGGTGAAGTGTCTGATACATGTGATTTTAAGGATGTTCTTGATCTCAGCTAGAATTTACTACATTAATCAGAGAAAAAAAACATAATTATTAATCAATTCCTTTGCAATTTTGGATAAATAGAGTGAGAGAAACTGCTTTGTGAATGGTAAGGGCAGTGTCCCCGTTTTAGTTTTTCTATGACAAAAACACGACATGTTTGGAGGTTTTTACACCGCTGAACCGAAAATGTCCCCGGATTTTGTCTCAGAAATCTGGTCACCTTAGGATAAGACGGAGCGAGGACTGGGGTGCGAGGGTAGGTATGTCAGGGAGGAGGAGGTGTGTGCGTGGTGTGGCGTGGGATCCAAGTTTGTATATTCAAGTTTGAGAGAAAATGGCGTGAGAAAAAAATCTGCGGCTGAAAGTGTGATTCGGTTGCCGTGCCAGTTTATTTATTTTTTTCACACATTTCCCCTCGTGGCCAAGCCAACTGGCTCCGACAGCCACTAGGAAAATGCATTAATAACACTTGTCTAATGAATCAAGAGGAGGTACTCCTACCATCACAATGCATTAGTGTCTCATTGCATTTACTTGAGTCACACCAGCAAAATGCTCCCAGATAACAAGACAATCTCAATTTCAGTGTGTTCCACTTCCAGAGACCCAGCTCTACTGATGACATTGAATGATTATTAAACTGCTTGTTCAGCGAAGCACTGACAGCAGAGAGATATTTAAAAAATGTCAAAGTGTCAAACATTGCTGCCGATTGCATAACATATTTTACGGGCGCTCTAATAACCGTTAATTATATTAACGATCGTTGATCAAGCTGTTAACTCATCGGGATCACACACGCCACCAAAGTGAATGTCAACAGACTCTTATTTCACAGTCTGCACAATAAATGGAAACATAAAGATACATGGACAGGTAACGCTTTATATTAAGGTCCTTGTAATAACCATTAATTAATAGGTAATAAGGCCCTTGTAAGTCCTTACAAGATGCTTATTAACATCATTGTGTGTTTATAGGCCTATATAAATGTTAATAATGGCATTATAGTACAGTTTTAGTCCACAGCAATAAATAAAACAATTTTGGCCTTCACAGTTGAAACACTTGTATTATGTTTTTTTTTTTCTTCCCATTATATCAGCCTTGACCACATTCTAGATGTGGAGGTTGTGAAAATCATTAACCAGTAATTAACACATAATGAAATATGTATTAGCCTTAATAAGGCATTGTTCTCGCTTTAGATCCGGTAGCTGCAAAAAGCATAGTTAACTGTTAACAAGTGCATAGTTAACTTATAATAGATGAGCAATAAAGTATATTTTAATATCAATAAGCAAACACAAGAAGATTAATAAAGGCATAGCAAAGACGTAATGGGTGGGTTATGGGTGTTTGTAATGCTATTATGAACAATTATAAGATACTCATGAGGCTTTTATTAATGTTCTTAAGCATTTGCAAACTGTTAACAAGTTTCTTATAAGCGCTTCTAAATGTGTTATAGCCTGCTATTAACTGTATTATAATGCCATTATTAACACTTATATAGGCTTATAAACACACAATGATGTTAATAAGCATCTTGTAAGGACTTACAAGGGCCTTATTACCTATTAATTAATGGTTATTACAAGGACCTTAATATAAAGCGTTACCCCGTAGGAAAAGTATGTATATTTTTCTATATACCATACTGGTATATCATACTGTGTGTGTATGTGTGTGTGTCTCACATTCACACACACACACACACAGTGACGGAAACAACCATGCAAGACAACAACCAACTCACAGGAAGCAGCGAGAGAGTTGCTGCTATCTTATAGTGAACAACTTGTTGAACCAGCGGCAACCCTTGAACTGCCAGAGGACCTATACCTCCCCAGTACACTGTACTTGAATTCTGGTTGTTAACAATAAAGAGTCTTCAGCAGGCATTTCAGTCAGTCTCGATGAATGACACCCAGACAAGTGGATTGAGCCACTCGACAACTGAAGACCTGTCTCACTCTTTTCCTCAGCCTTGAGGGCTGTTGTGGGTAAATAAAGTGGGACGATAATACAGGGCTCTGCTGGCTGCATGAAAGATGCCATATGGCTCTCTGCGAACAAGAATAATACAAGATTAGTATGGCAGTCTTCGCATCTTCCTTTTGAATGATATTCAAATAAGGCTTTCACTTTCGGCTACTTAGTTGAGGCATAAACTTTCCTGAAAGGTTCTGCATCGCCCTGAAAGACGTTTAGTTACCAGGATGACATGCATGAGAAACTGTCATCCTAATCTCTAAATCTGCTCTGCAAATGTATGCACTTTAACTATTGGGTATGTGAACAGTGTTCCTTAACTGTGTTCCTTGGAAGTCAGAGCTGTGCCATGTGTGTGTGTGTGTGTGTGTATTTTTGTGTGTGTGTGTGCGTGCCGGTGTGTGTGCGCATGTGTGTGTATGTGCGTGCGTGCCATTGTGTGTGTGTGGGCGTGTGTCTGTGTGCATGCGTGTGTGCGTGCGTGTATGTGTGTGTGTCACAGGATGGATGGATGGTGCATCAGCCAGCAACGAGGGTGATGGAGTGGCCATTTATTTCTATTTCTGATCCTGAGGATAAACAAACACTTTGGCCAACTTCCCCTCTGTTCCTCTGATGGATCATTTGGTGTGTGTGTGTGTGTGTGCATGCGTGTGTGTGTGTGTGTGTGTGTGTGTCCACGTGTGTGTGTGTTTGTCCATGTGTATGTGTGTGTGCATGTGTGCGTGTGTGCGTGCGTGTGTGCATGTGTGTGTCCATGTGTGTGTGCATGCGTGAGGCATGTTTGGCTAATTGTTTGTGCCTGTGTTTGTGTGTGTGCTCCACAGAGCGCATGTGCATGCAGTTGGAGAGCGATCATTAAAAAAAGTCAAGGCTCTGAAACGAAGATTCCTGAGTCCTAGTCACGGAATCAGCTTTAGAAACAGGACCATGGATGCCCTATGCACTGCTCTCTGTCAAACACTTTCTTATCAACCTGTTTGTTGTTCAAGCACCAATTACACTAAAGGATGTGTTTGTACTTGGTAGTAAAAGTGGCTTAAAAACTCAACTGGAAAAAGAAAAGTGTGGCTGTTGCACATTATTTTCATGGATTCTTCGAAGGCAACGGGACGTGCAGAGTTTCATTATTTCACCAAAATGGGCAAGTGATTACGGTTCAAAGCAGGTAATCAGTAGTGTCTTTGGGAACACGCTCACTAAAAAAAAGCATGCCTGTACAAAATCTCCACCACCGTGTATATTATTCAAATCAACCACCCACTCGGCCCTCCAGCAGACGGAAACTGCTCTGCAGAAAACCACTGAGGTTTTTCTCTCGCTCTGATGGAATAATGCATGCTGCACTGAGGAATCCTCCTCTGTCAAGGGTTTTCTTCTAGCCTGAGAGACGTCCCACATTTAAATACATTAATGCCGTTGCAGTAATTCCCCGAATGTGAACGTGGGAGGGGTTTGTATGCCTGCCTATATCCGTCTGTGTGTGCTAAGGGTATTTAGGGAGGTAGGAGAGCGGCTAGTGGCTTGGATTCCCATCAAAAGGTACTGGGTTTCGATCCACAACGCACACAAGCTACCTGGAAACATCCGTAAGCAATACGCCCAACCCCTCCCTGCTCCAAAGTCTCTTTGTTCAATCTAAATTCACTGTAAGACACTAAAATAAGGATAAAAGCATGTCCTTAAAGTGGGAGTAGACAACTTTTCATGTTTTCCCACCCTAGTGTTTCCAAGTGGTATTATTTTAGACATACCGGATCGCTTTCCGTTTCCTCAGAGTCTAGCGAACACAAACAACACAAGACGCACATTTGTTTGGAAATCTCTGCAAAAGAAACGATCAACACTTTGGAAATAAGAAAGAAAGAAGCAAGTTCACTGAGGGGGTAAAGTGAAATTGCCATAATTGTATTTGGGAACAGATAAAAGCTATTGTAATGATGTGCATTGCATAGTAATACCATAGTTACCATATTGCTACGCACAAACAAGTATCGACAGCAGGGGTTGGCGGGGGGGAGGGGGGAGTAGAAGAAACCATTAGGAGGAAAACCATGAGTTTATTCATTCATTTAGTCTATAATGGAGACATGAAAGCAGATTCAAATTATTGTTCTCAACAGGCTCAACGAGTGTGGTGGAGGGGAAATAGCGCAAACTCATTGCTGACAGAGGTCTTGCTGGAAGGTGGTTCCAAGGAGGGCAGGGTGTGGATCCGGACCTTGAGACGGAGTCGGGGGTGCTGACAAGGTGGGTCTTTTGGTGGAGCAGGAACAGGCTGAGTGCCAACCAGCCACAGGCAGACGAGGAACAGAAAACAAGCAGGCAATGCTCGTAGTCGGGGACAGAAGGCCGGTGGATTTACCGGGGCGGAGACGTGAGGCGAAGGTCGGAGGCAAGTCGGGTCGATACCAGGTAAGCAGTCCGGGAACAAATGCTGGAGAGTCAGGCATGAGAGCGAAGACAATCTGACAAAGAGTGAGTGGACCACAGAAGTATATATATTGGGTTGATTGGGGATGAGCTGCAGCTGAGAGTTCAGGTGTACAGAGTTGGCTGATGAGGTGGGTGTGGCTGATTAGCAGAAGTGGAGCAGGGATGTGGTGAATGGAAATTTACCAGCAGCAGGAGGCAAACAGAGCAGATTTGTGACACTACTGGGGGGTATTGCACAAAACCAAGATAAGGGATTAAGCCGGGATATGTTGGTTATCCTGGCTGAATTTAGCCTCAAGTCGGTTGCATGAAAGCAGCTCAAACTTAACCCGGCCAAGTTACTATGGTGATTTATTATCTACAGCTAGCCCATATGAATCTAATAAGTGTGGAGAAATACAGAGAATCATAGATGGGAAACTCTTATATAAATAAACCTTAGATGTTTAGTGCCCCCAATATAGTTAGACTCTCAGGGTTGCCCTGAGAGGAACAGGACAGAGTCACAGGTCAGGGTGACTAAATCACCTAAACACTCACGTAACCATCCTGCTGACACTGGGATGAACCTTGTCTATTATGTTGACCATGCGGCCCCCTGCAGTTGTTAATGACACAGCAAGATAATGTAAGCATCCAGTCTAATCACACATCTGCATTTACCCCTTTTGTCTCCCAGTCAGAGGGGGGTTGACTGACAACCGTGTGACTGTCGTAAAAGTAGACATGGGAAGAGTCACTTACAGTCACACACTCTGGTCTCTGTGTCTCTATTCTACTTACACATGTTTAATTAGTTAATCATTGCATACTCTGAGTGGATTCTACAATCATAAATGGTGGTATTGTAGTCAATTGGTTGAATGAATATTTGTTGGGTAGATGTGATTTTCATTGTGCTAATACAGGTTGCCACGCATCTATGTTGACTCGTATTTGTTACAGGTAGATTTGTTTTCTTTGATTTGTTACTTTACTCAAGATTGGTATTTACCTCAAGTCAGTGATTTAGTTTGTAGTCATGTGCTGCAGAAGAGTAATGGTATGTCAGCTGGTGTGGAGCTGTGAAAGGGCCACAGGGGAGGAGCCTAATCTTTAGGTTCAAATAGGTAAACAATGTATAGGTTGTTGTGATTGGGTGATTAATGCATGGAGGAGGAAACCACAAGGGAGCCAATATAACCTGAAGTCTGAGTCAAGAATATCTGTTATTTGTCAAACCAACTCAGCTATATTTGTGCTTGCGCTCGAGTACAAATAAAGTGTTAAGTGTTTTTTTCCACAACACACGCGCAATGGTTGATGCAATGGTTTTCTTTGTGCCGTAAAGTGAGCCTTCATGTTTCCCGGGAGGTCGTACCCAGTGGCAGACAGAGCTGCATAGTGAAAGGCTTATAGGGAATAAGTGTGGAGAAATACAGAGAAACAGATGGTGTGTGTGGCAGGGTTAGTCCGGCCACACGCCACCTAAGTGGCTTTTCTTGGGGCCCTCCGACACAGGACACGGGTAGATGGTAGTGCAAGATGTTTATTGGAGTTTCAGGCTGGTGGTATTCGCCGAGCTGATGGTACAACAGTCATGACTGTGGCTCCTCCTCGAGTGTGTGTGTTGATGGCTGGTTTATCCTGGGTGCCATGATTGCTCATGCCTCACAGGTGTGCAGCCCCACCCAGCCAGAGTCCAATCAGTCTGACTCAGGCCAGGTGAGGCTGTAAACCAGCCATCAACAACACACACTCCACACACACCCTCCACAGTGTCATTATTCTGTAGCCATTACACCGTGAAATCAACATTACTTCATATTGATACGTTCAAGCAGAAAAGAGGTCCACTGCCACTTTAATGACTAAAATATTAAATAGCAACTGTAGTCGAAATGTGTGTGTGTGTGTGTGTGTGTGTGTGTGTTCGTGTGTGTTTGTGTGTGTGCATCTCTAAATGGAAAGAACATGCAACGGCTACAGAAGCTTGGCAGCGATAAACGCAATTTCATCCTTTGTTGAGTTGAGATAACAAGATAACCAAGACACCATTTCAGCATAACAAGATATTATTAAAAAAAACGCTTCGAAAAACATTGTTTATTTAACTGGGGATATTGGTGATAAGACAAACATATGATTTGTTCCTATAAGTCCAACTGAAGATGGGCATAAAACCATTGTACACATCTGTAGCTGACAGTAGTTTTTACTTTGTAGACTTTCGTTTTTCAATTTTATTGCAGCTTATTTTGTCCTTTATAACAGGTGTGCTCTTGGGAGTCTTCAAAGGCTCACACTCAGGTGGAATAGTTGGCACACTTTATGGACCCAACTTTATATGGATCCACTCCAATTGTGCGTAAAGCGTCTCGCAGGACAAAAGACGCGAGCTCCTTACTGCAATTGCTGATGCTTTGATCTGTAGTTTTTACTTTGTAGACTTGATAGACCCAACTTATATATATATATATATATATATATATATATATATATATATATATATAAAACTGTATATGCTTTATATACCCAATCACTTGGGAGATAGCTCCCAAATACAACCTGGAAGCAGGGAAAAACCTTGAGAAGGAACACGTTAATGGGACCCATTTCCTACCGATAGGTGAGCCGTGTGAGAAGGAAAATAGTTATTCTGCTCTTTTATATTCGTGATAATGCTGCTTTGAGTTAGCCAAGTCAATATGTGTATTTAGGTAGGGGAAATGTGCAAAGCCATTTTGTATGAAGTTATGAATTTCATTTATGAATTTGTGAACACGTGTTATTGCTAAACCAACTTGGCTTAGTAGGTAAGCTATATATTTGCCATATTGAGCAAACTAATAAATATGAAGGAATCCTGCCAGCACTGGATTCAGAGGAACTTCATAAGCCCACATTCCTGATCAGCTGCATTATTTTGCAAGGAGCTATTTTGCTTGATAAATTTAGATTTCTCTGGGTGATGGCTTAAAGAAGTTCTGCGTATTACACTTATGCTTAGGGAAAACAGGCCATGATGGTCCATCACGGTATTGATCTAATGAGGCCTGAGTGGTGATGATGATAATGAGTGGTGCTCACGATGGAAAGCACACCAGCAAAAAAAAAAAAAAAAAAAGGTAAAAGGTCACGTGTAACACTTCTGTTTTCAGTCCGGCACTGATGGGGGCACCTGTTAAACGCCTTTTGAATAGCAAACTATTCAGCAGGACCCCAGGGCTCAGCTTAATGAGGACTTGGGCCACAGGACCGGAGCTGTCTGGCTAGACACATTGATCCGTCGCTACCATGCCCTGTCCCAACACTTCAGAAGGCACATCTTCTCTCCCCAATTCCTCATTTTCCTGAAGACGTAGAGCGTTGCAGGTTGTGAACAGGTTTTGTGTTTTTTGTGTGTGTGTGTGTGTGTGTGTTTGTGTGTGTGTTTCAAGGCCAGGGAGACTCCATCTCAGTGGGCAGCATGATGTAAACAGAGGCTGCTGTGCAGCTCTAACAGCGCTTTTACAGCAGCGAGGGTATCGAAGTCATAAAAAACCTGATCTCATTTAGTTGCCTGTGCTGCAAGGCTGCCGTTTAATAGATCAGATATATTAAATATTGAAGTGTCTATTCATGTGAAGACAGTAGACCAAACATGTATATCTCAAAATAAACTACAGTTGAACTAAAACAAATGATGGCAGCGGATCAACCGGAGATTCATTAAAAATAATACAATTATGATTGATTATATTTTATTTAATCCAGATGTGTGTACATTGTTGTGAATAGTGGGGCGTATTTCAATAAGTGAAGCATCAAAGCTTTGTGCCATTTGATCTTGCTTCTGTCGTGCTACTTATGGATCTGAACGTCGTCTACATCACTCTCCCTTTTGATCAGACATCAGAAAACAAATGCGGCCTCTGTGCAGCACGTCTCTCACGTGCAAGAACCTGACATGAAACAACCATGAAATAGTTTCAACGCAAACGCGTCTAGCTGAACGTTAACATTACATCATTTGGATACGATGGTAGTTCTACTCTGCACATCATATACAGCTTCTCCAGGCCTGAGCCGCTACAGCGGGGTGCTGTGGCACCTCTCCAATCCCCTCAGCTTGAACACGGGGACACCTGGGCTCGTCTCGCCGAGGTAGGCCAAGCCCGGGTTGTCGTACGCCAACTCCGCCTTCCTCTCCGTCCGTGGGGCTGACCTCTCGGGCTTGGCGGCGGCCGTCGTCATGGAGACCGTGGCGCCCGGCTCCCCGGCTCCTACGGCCGCTGCCTCGGCGGCGGCGTCCGGCGAGTCCCGCGGCTCCGCGCCGGCTGTGGCCGCGCTGCAGCACGCCATCGCCTTGGTGACGCAGCGGTCGAGCGGCTTGAGGGAGCGCATCCACGGCGGCAGGAAGTCCCACCTCCGGAGCGCGGCGGGCAGGTGTCGCGGGCTGCGCGCCTGCAGCACGTTCACCGCGGCGATGAAGGCGCACACGCCCAGGACGGGGCCTCCCACGCCGGCCATGACGCGCCAGCCGGCCAGTGAGAGGCCCAGCACCGCCGCGGGGAGCAGCAGGAAGCAGAGCAGCAGGTAGAGGACAGCGAACCAGCGGTACTTGGCCGTGCGCTCGCCTAGGATGCGCGCCATGCGGATGGGCAGCCGCAAGGCGGGGAGCGGGTACCACAGCAGGATGCCAAAGATGTTGAAGAACAAGTGGCACAGGGCGATCTGCCGCGTTGATGCAAACACAAACGCCCAATAGATGACACCAAGTCACTTTCCTCACCAAGTCAAAGTTAAAGCTCAAATGTGTTCACCCAGATGTATGATGGATGGATCAGCCCACCAGCCTTTCCAGTGGACTGTACCAACTGGTAGACTGATCTATCCATCGTACATCTGGGTGGACACTCCCACTTGTGATGTCATTAGAGGGTAGATTTTGACTTTGATTTTGACTGGCTTGTGATGGCTGAGGTGATGTAAATCACACCTGGTGGTAAAATAGGGGCCCTTTAAATCTTTTCAGATATTTAAGACAATGAAAGAAAATTGACAATGGTGTGTGGTGCTATTTGTGGACATAGTCGGCGATGAACAGAAGTGAAAGCCCGGCGGGGATGAGCTCCTATACTGAAGACACACGAGGAGCAGAGATGAGTCGAGACCGCGCTACTGACGTGATAGCTTAGTCGATCGTCAACCGAACTCAGCTGCGGAGAACCACAGCTTATTTTTACTGCGCTGGTTAATGGTCTAACCCATTCAAGTGGATTCCTATTCATTCATTTCCCTTTAATGCTTCCATTTAAGGACAACACGAGTGCTGCTATCCAATACACGCTACTGGCTCTTCTCTGCAGTCTGCATTAGCAGCTACACTCAAAAAGGCACTTACTATGGTCTCCACAGTAAGTGCCCCCATCGCCCTCCCCTACCCCCACACACACAAACACACACACACACACACACATTCCTTGATGAACATTTCAATGTCATTAAAGTCCTCTATTCGAAGAGGCTGTTCAAAAATGGTATAACTTCCCAAATGAAGCTTACTTAAAAAGACTATTGGTGACATTTCCACAGATGCATTTGCGGATTATCTGTCGGCATGCCGATTTCTTCCGAAGTTCACACCAAATAATGATAGGATATAATTTGGGTGATGCGCAATATATGTGATTTGATGTGTGCACCTTTTAAAGGGACATTTCAGATTTTTTGAAGTGGGGTTGTATGAGGTACTTATCTTGAGTCAGTGTGTTACCTCCAGTAGAAGGCGGTCGCCGCGTCCCCAGCTTGGAGAAGCAGACCGCTGTTACCAGCACAGACGCTAAGCAATGTACTGCTGTGAACGGGGGCCAGCAGCAAAACGTATTTTAGCCGCCTAAAAAATGGCCCACCTATAAAAATCAATGGCCATGGTATGAATAAGTAATATTCTCACTGCTTTACCGTGCCGTCAGACAGCCCTTTTGTGTTTATGCATAGGAATAGAAAAGCGCTACGGTTGAGAAAATGTAGTGCCAAAGGAAAGGGCTGCCTGACAGCAAGGTAAAGCAGTGAGAATATTACTTATACAGCCTACACTTAAACTGATATTGATTTTTATAGGTGGGATTTTTTTTTTTTTTTGTGGGAAATTACGTTTTGCTGCTGGCCCCGTTCACAACAGTACATTGCTTAGCGTCTGTGCTGGTAACAGCGGTCTGCTTCTCCAAACTGGGGGGCGCGCCGACCGCCTTCTACTGGAGGTAACACACTGACTCAAGATAAGTACCTCATACAACCCCACTTCAAAAAATCTGAACTATCCCTTTAATGTGGTAGCTTTAAAGGGGCAGTGAACCCAAAATGGTGGTGTGCAGTGAAATGGCTCTCCATAGCGGAGAGGTGCAGCAGAGCCGCTAATGAAAGCTGTCTGCCCTGCCTCAATCCGTCTCTCTAACCCCCTCCTGCCACTCTTTGATTTCACATTGGCCGCAGGGCTGAGGGAAAACATAAGGACTTTTACACACAATAACGATACATCACGCATATGAATTCAAGATATAAAAGGTATGGTATCAGATTTTGTTATCAACCTCATGAGTTGATCCTTTTAGTAGCATATTTCATAATGCAAAACTGGCTATTGCGATAGTTACTTAATAATATAGGCCTAATAATACGACTCAAAGGGATGATAAATGATCATGTTGAATTATTGCCCAGCAAAAGGCAGTACTGCTGGAGACAACATTCATCCCATCCCAGCTGCTAAATAATTCCCTTTCCCATTACTTCTCTGCCATTGAGCGTGAAAGGCTCATGTTGAATGTGGCCGGACGGCGCCGAGTGTACCTGAAGGGCGGCAGCCAGCTTATCCCCAGGGCTGGCCAGGGCCGCCAGCAGAGCTGTGGCCGTAGTGCCGATGTTGGAGCCGAGGGTCAGTGGATAGGCTCTCTCCAGGCTGATCACCCCAACCCCTTTGGGGGACACAAATAACACATTATAAACGTTGTGGTCCTTGATTCTGAATGGCCTCCGTTGACCACATAACAATTCATTTTTAGTATTAATGCGCCGCCAATCTTTTAAGCCTCATTAGCCTGCAAGCCAATAGTAACCGTTTTTTTAAAGCCTAAAGTCACTGTAAACCACAGCCTCTCATGGCTTATTGCTTATTTCACGGTCACAGAGCAGAGAGACGTCCAGAACACTGTTTCAGAATTGTTCAGTGGTTTTCTTTGGAAATACACTAAAACTTTTTTTCTTCTTCACATTTTCAATATCTGTATGGTCAATGTCATAGCCGAAGAGTAGGCCTACATAATAAATCACTGAGAATATGACTTTTCTTTTTCTTTTAATTAAACGGATCTGCTGCTTAAGGATGTTCATTAAACTATTGATAAGAGCTCAAAATGCAGCCAAAGGTAAGTTCAAGACACACATCCCACAAAAGGAAAACAAAGAATAAATGCTTCAGTGATAATGGTGAGAGGGCGGTCTTCAGATATCCATGGTCTGCAGTAGGACCGGTAATGAATAAAGACGCCTAATGAGCTGTAATAAAGCAACCGTGACACAAACAGGTGAGGCATTCAAGCGCCAGGAGCTTCGTGGTCATGAAGTCCCGCCTCCGCCGACAGCTCCAGACAGCAGTAGCCCAGAGCGGAGACACCTGTCCAGCTCCGACAGGTGTCAAAGGACACTCGGACGCCGCCGCAAGGAAAGCGCTACCAGAGCACACATGATGCGTCCTAACACCTGTACTGAGGAGCCGGTGAGGCGTACGGACGAGTCGTCCTCCTGACCTCCGTCACGGTGTTGTCGGAGTCGTTTTCTTCGCAACTGAGGTGACCTCCGAGGTGACCTGGACGCCATGCAGAGATAAGTAGCGTGGCAGCACTGGCTAGCGGACTCGCCAGTGAGCATGAACACCATGAACCGTGTTTGGTATACAGCTCCGGTAGTTTCTGGAAGAAAGAAGGTGACTTTGTGCTTTGGTCGTGGCGTCTAGTATTGATTTTGACAGTTGTGTTATCGCCCACTGTCTTTACCCAATTAAGCTACATTAGATTTTACAAACAGGAACCCTCATATAATGTTTACAAAAATGTTGTACAATAAGATGTTTAATAATATGAATCAATCCCTCGATTAATAGCTGGGAGCTGACCCCTGAGTGCATTGACCTCTGTTTATGTACATTTTCAAACAATCATTTTAATGTTTTACTGTATGGTGACCACAAAATGCATCTAACAAAGTACATTCTACTCTTAAAATTCAATAAGAAAAAATAATAATCAATATTTGGAGACGAAATGACCTTCCAGTGTGTTTATCTAATATTCCCATTTCTTCCTTCTACCACCTAATTTCATGTTTTCCCGATTTGATCCATTTTAATTATTACATGTCTCCAAGACGTTTCTAGAAAGTGACTGAGATGACTCTTTAGCTTTGACTCACAGCATTGAACACATCCCCCCCCCCCCCCCCCCCCCACCGCATGGTCTAGACATCTGCCAAACACAACCTCAAAACATTAGCTGGAACCTCATCCATCACATGGAGTATGGCCTTCGCAAACGAGGGATAATCAAATCTGAAATACATTCAGTGTAAATGTGCTTGGGATTGAATTACACGGCAGTACATTAGTACACGAGTAGCTTGACTTCCACAGACCACAGACTTATATTCCTACTTCAATGATGTGGAACTGAAAAATGAACCGTCATGGTATGTTAGCAATCTAGTACATCTTAAAAAGTATTTTTAATATGTATTGCCAACTGGTAGCATGGTGTAGCTGTGAAAAAATATATTTGCTCTCCGTTTCTTTGCATCAGCCCTTCATGGGCAACTGAACTTGTAAATCGGAGCGATTGAAACCCACACAAAGTACAACAATTCAATGATCCCTCACTTCACTGAGGAAGTTAAAACAATGAAGACTATACACCGACGGGAGAAAAGCACAACCCTCCTGTCACACTACACACTCGCCTCTTAAAAGGCTTTTATATTTTAAAAACCAAGCTGTTACACTAAGTTGTGCTTGAATTCAAATGATATATTTCCACACATTTCATCAGGTATTATGGCCACACAGGTATTGGACAGATTAATATTCATAGCAAGCAACGCTGCCACTTGTTAAACCTTTGAGGTTACAGACGACAGCTTTGACAGTCGACCCGCCTAATTATGACCAATGTGATCAGCGGGGAGGCTGCCAGTGTGGGTTATATTTTATCCTGTAGGATTGACTGACAGCTAAAGAAAGCTCATGGAAAAAGAAAACTATTTTGGTTGAATAAATTTAGACAACACAGGCCACTGGCTCCCAATGTCAATGGGCTAAAACTGACAGCATGAGGCCACAACAACAGGGTGGTCTTCACTCATGACTGACATCTGTGACAAGCAGTAGATCAGCTCTCCCATCTGCCCTAGGATCATTTAAAGACCCCTTTAAGCAGCCATGTCCCCATACACACGCACACACATACGCACGCAACACAAACACACTAAACATACACACAGACAGAAACTCACTAGAAACTAACCAAACCATTGTATACAATCCCTGGAACATAATAAAGAATACTGTATATACAATAACAGCATAAAAATGTGTTTTAATTATTATTTTGTTTTCAACACCAGAAAATGTAAATAACTCCACGTCTGCATGCAAATGCACCTTTGCATGTAACCTTGCACACGCTATCTACTCCACAACGTGAACAATGTCTTTATCCGGTCTGAGGACAAAAGGTTAGCTCCACACACACACACACACACACACACACCATCACCAGTAGAAAACCATGCTCAACAAAAAGCACTTATAACCGCAAATGTAAATTAAATATATTTAACATTCCTGTCTCACGAGCAAAGGTGACTAAAGCTGACATGTTCCCCTAGCGCTTGGCATAAAATATATTGCACCTTGTGTTTATATGTTATCTGCTGCCAGAATACTGCTTGGTTGCTGCAAGCCTCCCTGCAGCTATCCAGGGGTCACCGCTGGCTCCCCCTCCTGGCCACCGCATGGATAAGAATAGACAAGCCGGTGAAGGCTTAGAAAGCCCACTCAGCTTACAGTGAAATGACCAGAGGCGAAGCTATGAGACAGCAGAACCAACGCTAATAAATAATACTAATAATACGAATAATTATGCAGTCGATTTCTATAGCGCTGTGCTCGGTACTTAAAGACGCCTCGACGAGAAAACACACAGGGCCAAATCATTGAATAGGTACTACTACAAATAATAATAATTCTCCAACCATAGAGGATAAGAATAGAGACATGATGAGACACCATCATGTATCATCATGACACTTCAGCAACATCATCAATAATCCCAGATTCATATTTGTGCTTCTCATCTCAGGTCCTTTATCAACAGCGACGTTATCAGGTGTTATCAAGGGGCGCTAGATAGCTCTTCCCAGAAAAAAGGCGTAGGAGTAGCCGCGGTGGAGGTGTTATCTGGAGGAGTGAGGTTGGTTACATCTCTAGCGGGACGGTCAGCGGTTAGGAGGCTTGGAGCTGAAAATAATTTCATTCCACAGAGAGATGGCACAAACCGAAAACCAAACCACCGGCCTACCTTCTCCTGTGAGATCTCTTCAATGTCGATGCATCTCCCAGCCATTATGCTGTTGAAGTGCTTTTCAGTGCAGATTGTTATTATTAAGTGTGTGTGTCTAAGTGTCTTTGCCTTGCACTTGATCCAGTCTGTTTGTTAGTGTGTCTCTAACCACATTTCGCCTTTAGTCTCTCTCCGAACTGTCCCTAGGCGTGACTTGGTTAGAAAAATGTAAGGGGAGACCAATAACAGCTTATTTTTCAAACTTTATTTATCAAATTGTTTCACCGGGTCGTGAAAGTTGCATGACCACAACCAACCACGGTGGCGTGGGTGGCTGGCTTTGCAGTTCTGGTTAGGTTTTTACTTCAAACCAAATAAAAGGTTTTTATTTCTGTCAAATGATCCACTGAAATGTGAGGTTATTAAAATGAACTATTCATGATTTGAGTTATTACATTCATTACAGTTCATATGGTGGGTGCCCGGATCAATTCGTCTTTCCTTTTAAATATTAATAGTAAATCATATTTGATGTCTATATTCTGGGATGCTTGTGTGTTTTTGCAGACGCGAAGGCAGAGAACTCACCAATCAGCGGGGTCAGGGCAGACGTGAACACAGAGCTGCTCTGTACCACGAAGGTCATGCCTGCACCCACAAACATGGCAAGATATCCTCCCAGCCAGCCAAACGGATGGGGTAGATCTATGGGGGGGATGGAGGGACGATGGATAGGTCGATAAAATACAAATGTAAGTTAAATGTACTTTTTGAACCTCCGATTTTCTTTTTCTACAGAGAAATCGACAGTTAAGTCCCAGTGAATATCCATTCTATTTAGATGCATCATCCTTATTTAAGATATTTGTGTCGACTTCACTGACGGACGTCAACTGTCTGTATTTTGGCGACGTCATGGCGTCCGTCCGTGAAGTCTGTCTCAATGCAGACTCCTCACCAGGTAACTTCATGCAAAAACGCTGCCTCCAAAGGATACCGCCTCGCTAGAAAGCAAGGCAGCAGGCAGATGCCTTGCATTTGGGACACAGCCAAAGTATTTGTGCATTTTTTTTGACAAGCTAACGCTAACACAGCCTTGCCCACCTGTGTTGATGACCTTCTGGATGACCTTTGCCACTTGGCCCTCCAGCAGGGAGTTGAGCAGCTTAACTAGCAGCAGCAGGCAGGCGCAGAGGACGGCCAGGGAGCCTGCCAAGAGAATAAGTCCGACGACAAGGTCCGACAGCTGGGTAGATGCAAACAGGTGCCTGCCTGGGAAGATACATACACACACATACACACACACACACACACACACACACACACACACACACACACACACACACACAAGACAAGGTTGATTACAATGTTTTATCTTGCATACTATGAGAGGAATTTCTTCCTTGCACATCGTTCCACCATTGTAAGTAAACACAATTGTATGTGTAGCAATTTAAAATACAACTAAACAAAAATAAATGCTCAAAACAAGACTTAGTTTCATCAGTTTTAACCGCATATGTTTAAACCTGAGCTTACATTTCTGTAGGTTTACTTTGGCGGTCAGATTCTTGTCAAGCCAGGTAACATTGAGCTGGGAGGTGTTTTCAACAGCCTAAGGAAGGAAAGAAACAAACAAACAAACAAAGAAAACAAGTCATTACTAAAAGTACAAAGGAATAAAAATAAATATATATTTGCATTTGTGAATTATCCATCATGTCATACTGTGTCTGACCGGGACAGTGGAAACATGGGTGGACAAAGCTTCTTACCATGACAACAGTAGTCGGGCACAGCCTCCTCACCAGGCTGTGGTTCCTCATGCTCTCTTCCCCCATGGCAAGGCTTGTGATGACAGCCTTGTCAAGCTGAGGGAGCAAAACCAGGGCGGTTGTGTCTCATTAGGCTGCCATATGTACTGTACAGCACCCTGACAACACTTTGGCATTTCTCCGAGCAAATAGACGCCTGGTCACCGTTCCAAATGAGGCATAGGCTTGGCACCTTGGACAAAATAGTGAATGCCCAACAGGAAAAGGAAGCATAATCAATCTTGTTACCCACCCAGGGCATGTTCTTACTTACTACGTTTCATACTAATAGTGTACTATTTCATACTATTTTAATTTAACGTCAGCAACAACAATCCAGAGTCTTTCAGCTGGGAGTAAAACAGCGAACCACTAGACCAGTGATTCTCAACTGGTGGGTCACGACCCACAAGTGCTTATAAGTGCTTATAAGTGGGTCGCAGAGCATTATGCCAAACCTTAATCTTTAGACAGAAGCCCATGAATTAACTGTTTCAATATTAATTGATGTTTCAGTGGCTGACTATTTCATTGAGCTTAGCCCTAATCGTTGCAGCTTTTTGTTCACTCCGTGTTTTTTAACAGTGCATGAAGGCGTCGTTGAATACTGCAATATTGGTAAATACATTTCTTCTTTCTGGGTCGTGACAGAATGACTAACGACACATGTGGATCCTGAGGCTAGACCAGATGAGACCCACTGCTCTAGGCTATCCTGCCCCCAATTTCCCATAAAAACCTTACTGAACCACCCCACGCCCCGCCGCCATGCCCCCAGGATGACCATTTTGAACGTTTAACCTTTAACAAGCCAGCAGCGGTCCACTTGTCCACGTGAGAAGCCGGCTGACGGGTGGGAAGGTGTACCTGTATGATGAGCTTGGTGACCGGTTGGGTGATGACCTTGAGCAGCTCGGGGGCATCCTCTCCGCTCTGCATCCTGAAGCTGGTGACCAGCAGACGGGCCAGCCGGGCCATTACGCCCGTCATCACCTCCAGGGGAAGTAGAACGAGAACTGACAGCCAGTTGAAGCAGTCGTGGATGGTCGCCCCAGCAAATGCCCTGTGATGAAAAGATGATTATGTTAAAGCGTAACTAGTGACCCCCCCCCCTGTTTCAGCTCAAACTCGAACACCGGGAGGAAGGAGACCCGGCGGTTGTTGGTTGATGTTTACCCGACCCACGCCAACTTTGTGTCCCTTTTTTTTTTTAAGCGAGCGTCGTGAGTGTTATAATGAGCGATGTGTCGTGTATGAAATGTGCCACACGCCGTGCGCCACATGGCGTTATGCTGTTAAGTGTCCGAGAAGCTTAACCCTGTGTCGGACATGGACATCAACCGCTGCCCAGACTGAGCTCCACACACCCACACACGCACCTCACCGTCCGTGTCCCTTCGTCCTGACGTCAAAGCGCCTCGGAAAAGGGCACGAAATGTCACAAAAAGAACGTAACGTTACACATTTTGAAATGACATTACTATGTTGAAGATCGTATAATACATGTTACAACGATTTTGGGTTCACTGCCCCTTTAAATAAAGAAATAGAAGGGAGTCAAGGGACTCATTATAATGCTACTTGAACTTCAGTACTTAAACTTATGACTCGATGTGGCTTGCCGTAATATTGTTATAGCCTACTCTTTGCATCACCGCGATGTGTCCTTTATCTCTGTGATTTGCATCAGATTATTGTGATGGTAACGCCTTACAATATTAGACACAGACTTAAGCAAGACGCTGTTCTGATGGCGTCTCACATCAATGAGCTCATGGCACAGAATTGATACGATTTGACGCCGTTACTGTCGACATGGTGTCGGCGCGGCGGTAATTGCGCTGTACAATGAGAACTAATGCAAAGTGGCAGCTGCAAGGCCCCCCCGTTTTGCTTCTCCTTCATCCTCCTCCTCCCCTCATCTTCAAACACTTTCACTTTCATTCCTCCCCCCCCCCCCCCCCCCCCCCTTTCCCCCCCGTGCGCGCGCGCCACACTTTTCCTCTTTGTTTCGTCTCTCAGCATTTTCCTCCTTTTTTGTTATACCCCCCCCCCCCCCCCCCTCCTCCCCCTCCTCCACTTCTCTTTTGTACCGAGCGTCGCTCACCACACGCTCCATACCTTTTGAACTGGCTCCTCTCTGCAGCTTGCATCATGGCTACGATGGTGTTGGTGACGGAGGTGCCGATGTTGGAGCCCATGATGATGGGAACCGCCGCACGCACCTCCAGCACTGTTGGGAGAGGAGAGGATGGCCATGTTATTACAACACAGTGGGAGAGGAGAGGACGGCCATGTCATTACAACACTGTGGGAGAGGAGAGGACATATTAGCTACACTGGATATTCATTACTGATATCTGCATCTTCATTTTGCCTAGTCAAAGGTCTAATTCAAGATATCTGTAATTACATTTTGACTAATAAGATTCAAACTACTTTTACCATTCATGTGTATGGGGTTTCTCATTACAGATATCTACAATTCGGTTGCAGGATAATGAATTGCGGATATCTGCAACTGAATTATCACTAGTTGTAATTCCAGTTTCAGATATCTACAATTTAATTCCGACTAGTCATAATTCCAGTTCGGGATATTTTAACTTTAACTCCCCTCAGTTCAAGATATCTACATTGTCTGTTTTAGATATCTTAAATAAGGAGTCATCATTTAATTTTAGACATCTATTAAGTTAATATCAAGTTATAGATATCTTGAAATTAATTTTGATTGGAGATATCTCAAATTGGAGATATCTTTACGGTAACTGTCATTCTGCCTAGTCAAAATGCAATTACAGATATACAGATATGAATAGCTTGCTATTCAAACATACTATGGCCTCGCAACCGCATGGCGGGCCGTTTTACCGCCATGTCAGAGCAGCCTGAGGCCGAAGTTCGCGTTTGTGACAGCAGGGTTTTTAACGCTGTCAGTGAAAAATACCTATCTTGTCATCAACAGCAACCGCCATTGCTTCTGTTAACACTGTTCAAATGCTTTGCTGGGCCAATTTCCAATGGGAAGCGTCGCATGAGGCCATGTCACTACCGCACTGGGAGAGGAGAGGACGGCCGTGTCACTACAACAATGGCTATTGAAAATGTGTGAGTGACAATGCTGTACAGAACAAAGGAAATCCTGGGCTATGTGTGTGTGTTTGTGCCTATGTGTGTCTATGTGTGTATGTGTGTGTGTGTGTGTGTGTGTGTGTGTGTGTGTGTGTGTGTGTGTGTGTGTATATGTGTGTGTGTGTGTGTGTGTGTGTGTGTGTGTGTGTGTGTGTGTGTGTGTGTACCTCCAGTGAGCAGCTACAGTAAAATTATAGTTTTAGGCTATGACAGGACAGTGAAATTAGAAATGCACAGCCAAAATTGTGCACCTGCTCACACACACACACACACACTCACACACACTCACTCACACACACACACACACACACACACTCCTTTGAATTATTGTTAATTGCCTGTGAGCTGTGGCAAAGGTCGCCCGCATTGAGATTGGGGACGTGTGACGTACATGACAATTAACCGTGACCCCTCACATTTGGAGATGCATCCGAACTTTTTAATGGAAATGAGAGATGATAGCAATTTATAGCTTAGTGGAGAAACATTAGCATTTCAACCCCCTTAGCTCAGTTCATTGTTTTGGCTGTCTCGGAAGACAATGACCTGCGAGATGGATGCTTATACAAACACTCACGCACACCTATGTACACACGGATATACGCACACACACATTGTCTTTATTCATTTTCTTCTCCTGCCTACACTCTCCGGCAGTGTTTCTGACGCATGCTGACGCATGAGTCGCCAGCAGGTGATGGCAGAGGTGTAATTACCCACAATTCCCCTACGTCATTGTCTTCCACTAAATGCCTGGGGAGAAGGGGGTCAGCGGTGACGTTTGTATTAAATATCCAGCCTCGGCCGCAATACCCGCAGACAGCGAAACTAGAGGGGACCTCTGGAAGCAGACAGGTCACCAAGCCAGAGCGTATTTATGAGACGTCATATGATTCCAGGGAGCCGGCGCTGGCGGTGATAAGAGCGCATGAGGTAGTTGGAATTCATTGACCCTGTTGAACCTTTTTAACCTCACCCACGCAGACACAAAGACAAGACCAACATACTGGCAAACACACACACACACAGGCAGACACACAGGCAGAGACACCCACACACAGACACACAGGCAGACATACAGACAGGCTGACAGATAGACAGACAGACAGACAGACAGACAGACAGACAGATACTGCGTGTCTATGTTAGGGCTGGGCAATATATCGATATTATATCGATAGCGTGATATGAGACTAGATATCGTCTTAGATTTTGGATATGATGATATGGCATAAGTGTTGTCTTTTCCTGGTTTTAAAGGCTGCATTACAATAAATTGATGATTTATATCAAATCAAATTGGCTTTGTCACAGGGTTATTTTATATAGACTATTTATTTATTGAATTACCAGAAAACATACTATATCATGATATATATATCTTTATCGAGACATCAAATGACCTCTATCGGGATAGAAGATTTTGGCCATATCAGAGGCCCAGACACAGACACAGACACAGACACACAAAGACACAGACACAGTAAACAGACACGCAGACACAGACACACAGTAAACAGACACACAGGCAGACGGACAGACAGATACGGTGCCTCTACGTACTTCCAGAGGCCACCAGGCTGACGATGATGGAGGTGGAGGTGGAGGAGCTTTGGACCAGCACGGTGACCAGGATGCCCACCACCAGGCCGGCCACAGGGTTGGAGAGCACCTGGTTGTCCTGGAAGATGTCCCCCGCCACCTTCCCTGCTCGCACACACACACACACACACACACACACACACACACACACACATACACACATACACACATACACACACATACATACATTCATACACACACCCATAACACACACACACATGCACACACACACACCCATAACACACACAGACACACACACCCATAAACACACACATACACACACACACACCCATAACACACACACACCAATAACACAAAGCCAATGAGAGCAAATAGAGTTTAGGTTTGCATGTCTGCATGGAGTTTCAGTGTATTTATTTGATAAAGGAAACATGTGATGTATGAACATAGCACTGTTGGAAAACCGTTCCTCAGTGGACAACCAAATGTGCTAAAATAAAACTAAACCAAACCATCCTAGATTTGTCCATATGCATACACATAACATACGAGTTTAGGAAAGCAACACGTTTTGTTTTTTTCCACAAACAAAACTTACAATCTCTAAAGTTGCCTGACTAAGATAAGGTTAACCGTGTTGTGCTGCAGATTCACAGTAGGACAGCTGGCCTTTTAACAGGGCCGCATCCGCACAGTGGAGTCATGCAAGCCCCATGCCCCCATGGGTCAGCATGCAATAACCTGGGGGGGGGGGGGGGGGGGGGGGTCTTTGACCTCACCTCCCGCTAACTGGAAGGCAGAGCTCAGGGTGTCCAGGGAGCAGACGAAGGAAAACAGGAGGAAGAGGAGCAGGGGGATCTTGGCCAGGCTGACGCAGAAATTGCTGGTTTTTGGTGGGTTTTCCGTGGACGTCTGCCGAGCGCTTCCTGACAGAACAACAGACACGTAACACAACAACAGACAGCCAGGGGCGGTGGGGGCGTCTGAGGCGACATGTGTCACACGCCGCTCCCCTAAATACAGGCTGGAGGGCAAGACGTCTGTCTCGCTATGTAAAAAATAAACTACTCCGGGGCGTCTAGTTAGTGTATGTGGAGGGTTTATGTGGAGTGTGTGTTGTTGATGGCTGGTTTACAGCCTCACCTGGCCTGAGTCGGACTAATTGGACTCTGGCTGGGTGGGGCTGCACACCTGTGGTGCATGAGCAATCATGGCACCCAGGATAAACCAGCCATCAACACACACACTCGAGGAGGAGCACTGTCATGGCAAGAAGTACCATCAGCTCGGCGAATACCATCTTGCCTGTAAAACTCCAATAAACACCTTGAACAACATCTACCCGTGTCCTGTGTCGGAGGGCCCCAAAGGAAAGCCACTTCGGTGGCGTGTAGCGGACGTTACCCCACCACAGTGTACTTCGGCGCTGGTAAGCGACCTCAGTTACCAACAATGATTAGATTACTTGTTGTTAATATTGGATTTGTAGGGAATTGATTTGAAAACTAAGGTGAGGCAGAGGTGTCCCGTTATTTAAAAAATCGACCAATCAGAATCACGTATTCAAACACGCTGTGGTATAATAGCAAGATAACAGAATATATCGTCGCGGTATCCTTTCTGTACTCCGTACCGCATGGCTGGTAAATATTAAAGTTTATTAACGGACAGCCCCTTGAGATGAACCATCTCATTTTCAAGGGGGTCCAACACAAAACATACAGTACAGTACAACAGACAATCAAATACAACATCATACATAAAGGCTCTCATTTACTGACTTGTCCAGACATCATTCCCATTAGCCCACAACACCCACACAAAATGAATAGGAAATAGATACCACAAATCGTATAAATGTAAAAAAATAAATAAATAAACAATAATAATAAACTGTGAATCGGTTGGGACGGCGTGATTTAGATTGTGTTGTTTTAGGTACTTTCATGCACTGTCCTGTGTTTTCTCCCTGTTTGTGCATGTTGTTCAGTTGTAGCCTCGCTTTGTTTTGGGTTTTTTCCATTTTCAGAGAAAAAGCCCTCGCAGGCGAAGAAACAGGGTCTTAATGAGACTGACTCACCCCTTTAATTCTCCCATCCTGCAGGTCTTAATGTTATTTTATCCTTCGCCTCTCATCTCGTTTGCTTTCGCCCCACCGCCGAACAGCACAGACACAGCAGAAATCTCCCTCTCCGAAACTCCCTGAGCTTTTCATCTCTTCCTATTTACACATATTAATATCATCGTTCTGCCATCATGATCGCCGCTGCTGCTTCGTTCAACCGGAATGCTCTCTGGGGGGAGAAAAATCTCCGTTCAATTATCATTTCTCTTCCTTGCCCCGGTCTGCCCATTGGGCCTACCTGTCTCGTCTGGCTTTCCGTACTCTGGATCGGGGTCGTGACCCTCCGGGCTGTTAATGAGGTCCAGGGTGGAGCCAAGGCCCGACTCCCGGTCCTCCTCCCAATGGAGCCCCTTCTTCCCGAAGGTCAGGGCGTCCCCCGGCATCCCTGGGCAAAAACACAGAGCTCTCGTTCAGCGATGCTCAGCTCACGTTCCCCTCCCAGCGGTTTCTCAACCGGTGGGCCGCAGCGAACCTTGAGGCACCCCTGAGGCAAGGTCAGGGGTGCCGTGAGATTGGGTGATGGTGTTGGTTTTTACCGGTGTAGTTGAGTACTGGGTTCCCCGCGGATGACAGTATGGTGATAGGCCG